>OU427001.1:5195790-5245790 GCA_911387935.1 Dolichovespula saxonica
TAAGTCATGTCGAATCTAAATGATACGTGACGTTGTTATCGATCGATAATTGTAATTTCTTTATCGATCGAATTTGTAGAATTCGTATTCGATCGTCCATTTGAATTTTTGCAGTTATAATAAGAAAATTATTAATCAGGTCATTTTAATCGTTTTAGCGCATTAGAATAATTTTATATAATTGTGTTTCTACGTTAGTTTCTGTTTTTTTCTTTTTTTTTTTCTTTAAACTAAATACAATCGTATAAATTTTCAAAACAGTTCTCTTCTTTATCGTGTAACATTAACTTTTAGTTACCATAAAATGACGTTACCGACTGTAGGGTATAACGCGATGATAAAGAAGGTACCATTCCTTCACTTATTCTTTCGAGTCCGATGTTATGCCACCTGAGTTGTGTTACAAGTATGATATGGGTCGATAGATGGCAGTAGTGAACTAATTAATAAATCATTTCAAAATCGAACGTAATCGTTTTAGAATAAAACGATTTTAAAATAAATCGTTCAGAGAAATATATTTAATGTGATCGAGAGAGTACGAAGATTAATTGATCGAAGTAAATATTAAAAAAAAGAAAAAAAAAAATAGATAACATCATCGAAAATGTGTATTTTTATGAGAAGAAATAGTCAAAAGTTAATTAGTCGTATAAGAAATAATCAAATCGGCCGGTTGGACCCACAACGTGACAAAATTTTCTTCTAATTCTAAAAATATTTCTTGGCAAAAAGATAACAAAAAAGAAATCTGCCTAACCATTAACATTTCTCGTACTCATTCATTAAAAATTTTTACATCGAGTACCATACGTTGACTTTTTATAATCGTAACGAACGATTGGTCGAGTAAGAAACTAATTTGATTATCGTAGTGATGTACGAGTATACTCGCTTCGTTCGTAAATTCGTCTCGTTCGTTGGTCGTAATTCGTGCGAAGCTTTAAAAGTAGGAGAAAAAGAAGGGAAAGAAGGAAGGAAAAGAAAAGAAATAGTGAGGATGGTTAGTCAACGACACAACGTGGTTGCATTACCGAGCAACCTGACATCATCAACTTCCTTGGAGGGATTTCTTAAAGGTATTTCTAACATAAGAGGGAGAGCCCTTCGAAGTTCTTCTCTCATTCTCTTACAGTTAATTATTAAGGTAGCGCGTGAATCGCGTGACCAACGTCGTCCCACGAACCCGGAACTATTTAATAGTAACTATACATCGACTTTTTCATTTGATCTCTACGCATATAACGTTTTCAACATTTTATTTATTTGTTTTCTTTTTTTTTTCTTTTTTCTTATCAATATTAATGTGGAAAGTATCTTGGCCCGACACAGGATTATGATACTTAGTACGATTTTATCAGATTTTTTTTATTTATGAAATTGATTTCTTACAGGCCTTCCAGTATTTTATTTACTTATTTATATATATAAATATATATTAATGTAGAAAGTATTTGGATGGGTAATAAGTTACGATTTTTAATATACATATATAATTGCGTACTATCAAGTACTATGCGAGAATATATATATATATATATATATATATATATATATATATATATATATAATATTAGTATTAACGAATTTATATGGTATAGTGTAAGTACATATACTATATATGCATTATTAATTACAATATAGATTAATATAGATTAGACAAATAATAATAATTACAAATAAAAAAAAAGTAACATTTTCTGATCCTTACGTATATGTATGTACTTACAGTATCATATTATAAATGTAGGTTATACGTAGTAAAAAAGGAATATAATGATAACGCCATCTACGTATAAATTATTAAACCAATAAGGATATAATAGAAATTATAAGGGAATAATAAATAGGTTATGATGAATACAAAGGATAATAGAAACGGGAGAAGATATCCATATAAGTTACTCGACATACATATATATATATAAATAATACGCGTGAAAGGTTAGGTTAAATAGTAAAAGTATTCTTTCGTCGCTTCAAGAACGCTTTTCTCTTATTGTTAGATCATTGTTTGTACATATTATTTACGTTAGTGAATTGAAAGATTTCTCGTACGTATATATTCAGTCGTCGAGCCTCGTCATTATCATTGTTGACCGATCAACGAACTAAAGAAACGAACTGTTTCGTTTCTTTCGTTCGAAGGAAGGCGTAGCCATATTAGAACGTATCTCTGTCTTTTGTTCGTATGTGTATGTTTGTTTGGTATGTGTGTGTGTATGTGTGTGTGTGTATGGCGGAACAAGTGAAATTGTATCGCGTTCGACGTTCTCGATAGAAAGTGCTTTCCTACTCGTGCAAGAATTTTATATATTTACCTATCTGTATGAGTAAATATACATACGTATGTATATCAAGTATTTCAACGATATATATATATGTATGTATGTATATTTCAACAGGGACATTTTATTTGATAAGATATAAGAAAAGTGGTATTACCTGGGTCACGTGATTGGATGAACGAATTTGATTTTATTGAATACTCCGATGTACGTAAATATTTCTTTTTTTCTTTTTTACATTTGATTCTAATTATTATGAATTGGATATTGTTTGTTTCGTTTTTCTTTTTTTTTCTTCAACAAAATTTGTCTCATATATTATATCGTACATATGTAATATCATCATCATCATCATCATCATATATATATATATATATATATATTTAATTGAGAATTACATAATCGATTAAAGATGCATATAGTAATTAATAAAAGTATAATGCATATTAATATGAAGAAGTATGTTATAATGATGTGCAAACAAACCTCATTATAAATGTTATGTGCATATATAATAATCCAAGATATTACATTATTATTATACATAATATAGTAACTAATATGAATTCCACATTTTTTGTTAATTTATGTAAAGAAATTGATCTTAATCTAATTCAATGTAACATTTAATTGAAAAAACAAAAGAAACAGATTCAAAGGGTGGAATGCATGAATTCCATAATTGTTTGTCTTATTTATTTTTCTTTTTCTTTTATTCCTTTTTTCATTTTTTTAAAAGAAGTTAATCCGAATCAGATACACAGTAACCATTGATTCAGAAAGACACACAAATTATACGTACATGCCCATAGACACAAATATATTAATTTCATGTTACTTTATTTCTATTTTTTATTTTTTATTATTTTTCTTTTCTTTTTGCAAAAAAAAGATTTGTCTCAATCGTATTTAACGTAATCATTAATACGGAACGATTACACGCATGAGCGTGTGCACGTAAAATGTATTTTATTATATTTACCAATAGCCGTAATGATGTTTATACTCGAGTATAAGGTATGCGAATGATAATTTTCGTACAATGTCCTTGATCGATATTGAATAGACGCTTTTCTCACATCACGATCACGTTCTTGTTTAACGGACCGTGCATAGTTACATAAGTTAGTGATCCCAAATCACATAGAACGTGTGTATATATATGTATATATATATATATATATATATATATATATATATTTATACATATATATACGTATATTTATACATATATATACGTATATTTGTACATATGTATACATATATTTATACATATATACACACAGATAAGTTCTTATAATATATACGTGTACGTACATACATATAAAATATGTGGTGGACCACGATATGTCCGTTACAAGTTACACGCCCACCCTTTATTTAATAATGTGGATCGGTGACCCACGCAAAAATTGCGTACTAACGTCTCATTTATAAACGTTCCTTCGTCTGTTCTAATCTAACGCATCGACACACGTTCCATTACACAGTGCTTTACATAAGCCATGGACCGTGTGCCATGAAGAGGTGACGCTTGAGATGGTAGAAGGAAGAGCATGATCATCTTCTTTAGTGTATATGCATGTACCGTGAAAGAGAATGAGAGAGAGAGAGAGAGGGAAAGATAACGTTCTCTTACGCACCAAGGAACTTCTTCCTTACGTCTTCTCGCGAACTCCGAAGTATTTTTGTAGCGATGGTTACGAACGAGTCACAAGTACGAACAAATTTTGTCCTTTTTTTTGATATACATATATTTTTTTAATATACATATTTTTCTTCGTTTTAACCTACAACGGATTTCTATCCTTCTCTTTTTTCCTTTTTCTTCTTTATTTATTTCTTTTTTTTTTTACTTAGATTAGATCCGTCGATTTTTATTATTATTATTTTTTTTTTTTTTAACAAAAATAAAACAGAAAAAACGTTTCGTGGTAGATCCGAAAGATGAGGGTTTAAAACAAATTATTTTTTTTTTTTGTAATTTAATTTCAACGGTTAGTCTAGCCTTTGCATTTGTGATAATACATGCATCAAATTTATACGAGCTGGACGAACTGTAACTAAGTGGGGGTCATCAAAAGAAATAAAAAAGTAAACAAATGATTAAATCTAAAAAGCCTGAAAACTATAAAACTAACTTATATATATATATAAAGAAATGGCAATTGATTCTCTTTCTTTTTATTTTTTTATTTCAAACGATCTCGAAACTTTTGGCCAACATAAACAATTTCGATTCGTCCAGTCACTTTCGATCTGTCCAGTGACCTTCGACGAGTCCAGTAACTTTTCACCCACATTAATAATTTTGACTTTACAACTTACCGAAGAATTCGTAATTATTCTGACCGATAATCAACGATGTATGTTAAATAAATTGAAAGAGAAATATTAGATAATATTAGACATTTCTTTCTTTCTTTTTTTTTTCTTCATAACAAACACTGATTTGAATAAGAGTACGGATGAGAGCGATCGCTATAAGTAAGGGAACGGTGAAAAGAGACCGAGAAGGCGGCAAAGGACTACGAAAAAGAAGAAACGTTCCTTCTTCGTCGCGGCCTACTCGATGCACAAGGCTCTGGTCGGTGCTGAATCATAGGATAAACATAGCCAGAATAATATATATCCTCTTCCTGAAGTTTTGCACGCACATTATTACAATACTCTTGTGAGCTCCTCGTCGTCGTCGTTTCTTCGTCGTTCCTATGTTCGTATGTTCGTTGGTTCGTATGTTCGTTGGCTAGGCGTACGTTAACTCGTCGGGACGAGTTCTAAGCGGATAATACGAGTATATCGCGTAGATTGTGATTCTCTATTTTTGTCTTACCCCATACTTTATCATAAAACATTATATACATATATATATATATATATATATATATATATATATATATATATGTATGTATGTTTTTTGTATGTATGTACGTATGAAAAAGTATCCTATTAAACGAAATAGTTATCGAAAATGAATTAACGTTCACTTTCTATGAAATCTCTTAATGAACTCTGCGCGTGTTTATATTAAATCTGTTATGTGTTTTACGTGTACTTAAGTACACGTCTATTTGCAAAAGATAGTTCAAATGTTATTAAAGTGTTTATTTATGAAAGGGTGTCCCGTTGAATGAAATAGTTATCGAAAATGAATCAACGTTCACTTTCTATGAACTCTCTTAATGAACTTTGCGCGTGTTTATATTAAATCTGTTATGTATTTTACGTGTACTTAAGTATACGTCCATTTGCAAAAGATAAATTAAATGTTACTGAAGTTCGTAATTTTGTATTTCGAATGCAAAAAAGAAAAATGAACAAATCAAAAATATTAAGTTAAGAAATCTCGATGAAGTGTAATCGAGTTTTTAAAATCATGTCGAAACTTTTGGTTCCATCTTGTACGTGTGTACATGGACGTGTGCATTTAAGTATATATTAATTATAGATTAATTATCCAGACGTATATGTTTATTAGACCACTTAAGTGATTAAGTATACGTATTTATGAACAAAGTAAACAATTGTGTATTATTTAAAGTATCTATGCATATTTCTTTATATAGAGATGAATTATTTATATTATATGTATATTTATATACGTGTGTATATATATATATATATATATATATATTGATTTCTCTTTTGTTAGATCATTGATATGAAATAGGAAGAAGATATGAGAATTGATTAGATTAATGTGGAATATTATTAATAGAAGGTTATATGGGAATATGATCGTTAGAATGGAATAGAAATTTTTTCTTCTTTCTTTTTCTTTTTTCTTTTCTTTTTTCTATTTTTTTTCTTTTTATAGAAATCGAAAGAGAGAGAGAGAGAGAGAGAGAGAGAGAGAGAGAGAGAGAGAGAGAGAGAGAGAGAGAGAGAGAAATAGGAACGACCGTCCTTTTATGGGATAACTTTTATGCCTCTTATATCTTATTTCATTCTATCCTACTTTATTTTATTCTGTTTTATTTTATTTTATTTTATTGTATTTTACTTTTTTTTTATAAGATCGATTCTCGCACGACTTATTTCGATTAATCGCTTTAGCACCTTTCCCTCTTAAAATAGTATCCCATCGGTGTGTCGTGTCACGTCGGTTTTTTCAAGAGCGATCGATTGATCGATCGATCGATCGATCGATCGATCGTCGTTCACATCCTGGCAGAGACGTAATACCTTGGAACGTCGCGAATCCTTAGCGTTCTCCGAACGAGGTAGTAATTATTACGTACGATTTACTTTACATATTTTCTTGCCCGAGAGAAAGTAAGTACTTACAACAGGGCGCGACACCTTTTCTCCTTAGATAGAAGCAATTAGGTTCTTTAAATAAATTTCGTACGTTCGCCTATCCACTGGATCATAATTGGATTTAATTAATAGGATAAAGAAAAAAGGATAATAGTATTGGGAGGAAGTAGTATAAGGAAGGAAAAAATTAGAGGAAGAAGAAGAAGAAAAAAAGTAGAAGAAGTAGATTGAAGATTAGAAAAGTAACGAAGAAGAAAACGAGAGTAAGACATAATTATTATAAGGATCAGAGTGATCGGAATGAGAAAAATAAAATAAATACGTTGAGGGTTTAGCGTGAATTGGGGAGGTAATGAAGAAAGAAAAAAAAAGAAAATAAAAAACCAAGTAAAAAAATAAAAAAATAAAAATCCAAATTAGAAAAGTACGTAATACTGGTAAATGAGGAATAACCCTTGAAACGTAAATTGGTAAAAATAAATGTGAGAGTAAGAGATAATTAAAAAAAAGAAGAAATAATGGCGAGAGAATGGGAATTAAAAGAAAAAATAAGAAAAATACGGGAAAAAAGAAAATTGAAGGAATGAGAATTAGAAAAATAAGGGTATATTGTAAAATGAAAAAAATAAAAAAAAAAAGAACAAAAAAAAGAAAAAGGACATCGAAGTAATATATACAAGGTCACACCTAAGCGTGTTAATTCAAGACAAATGTTCCGTCCGTCTCTCTCTCTCTCTCTCTCTCTCTCCCTTGAAAATCCTTTCGTTTGAGTTCCGTTATTTGGAGTACAGTGCACTAACAAGGAACTAGACGATAGTCAGGATCAGTGAAAACGCTAATTACTACGGAGAAATCATTAATTATGTCGCTCCTACGTTCTCTGTAATGTATATATATCTCGAGACATTATCTATCTCTATTTCTCTCTCTCTCTCTCTCTCTCTCTCTCTCTCTCTCTCACACACACACGAATTACATTTTTCCGTCGACGTTAACTATGCGAAGAGCTCCCACGACTGAAGAACTGAAGAACTGAAGAACTTCAAGATCACGGACTCGCCGATGATTCTTTTAATTATTCCCGACATTTTCTTTTCTTTTTCTCTTTCTCTCTCTTTCTCTCATCTCTCGCTCTTTCTTTAGTAAAGCGTTGGCATTCACGAGAGCCGTACGTACAACTTAATAATGGCCGATCCTTTGCGATCGAGAAAGGATTTATTATTACGATCCTTTAGCTCGCGTGTTCGTGCCTTTAACACGAACCCAATCCAGTGATAAAATTTAATCCTTTACACCTATTATTTATTTATTTGTTTGTTCGTTTGTTACTTGTTACTTCTTCTCTTTTTCCTTTGAAAAAAGTTGTTTCTTTTTTCTTGATTCTTTCATCAAGAAACTCTCTCTCTCTCTCTCTCTCTCTGTCTCTCTGTGTTTTTATTTTTACATATCTTGTGGTAATATATTTTTTTTTCTTTTTTCTTTTTTTTTTTTTCATTAGAAACAAATATAGACATTTACATACTTCGTTCCGATGGAGTTATGAAGTTTTATAATAAAAAAAGAAAAATTATTATTACTATTATTATTATTATTATTATTATTATTATAATTATTATTATTAATATTATTATTATTACTATTTCTATTATTATTATTATTATTATTATTATTATTATTATTATTATTATTATTATTATTATTATTATTATCATTATTATTATTATTATAAAATGTCAGTTTAAAAAAGAATGGTCGAGTAACATGCGCGACGTTCGAACACATAGATATATTTATTTTTATATATTTATATATATTTTTTTTTTTTTGGTATATAGTATTTACGATAGAAAATTTAACGTCTAGTATCACTCGACATAGGAGTATCCGTGGAGGAAAAAATTCATGATCGAGTCGGACTCGACCAGGGAGTATCTTTGAAAAAAAAAAAAAAAATCGAAAAAAAAAAAAATAAGAAAAAGAATTCGCGTCGAATTAAATGCGACGTGTCGAGTTAAAAGGTCAAAGGTTTCTTTCAAACGGTCAAACGATAAATTTATATTGCAGAAATTTCTTTAAAGGACGTTCTCTTCCTTTTTTAACCTAAACTTGTTGCGTTGAATTACAATTTCTTTTTTATACATACATACGTAGTTATACATATATAAATATTTTTTTCTTTTTATTTTTTTTTATTGTCATTTAAATTAATGACGTCGCTAACGATCGTCGTCGTCGTCGTTACTATGCGACGAAGAAGGCTCGCAAGAATTTTTTTTTTTTTGCAGTGCTCATTTTCGTGAAAATAACTTGGAAGGACGATGATGAGAGCGCAATTAGAGATGGATGCGAACGCAATGAACGAACGCGCTTCGACAATGGCAACTTGGAAGGTGCGGACGGGCGCGCGGGTGGGGGCGGTGGTGGGGGTGGAGGTTTCGTAAACAATATGGCGCTAGATCATCGCTGAGAACGGCAGATTAAATGACACCTATGTACGTAAGTGACTGAGTATGCGCTTTATGCTCATCACGCAAGTCGATGAGAATATCTATGCGTTATATTTTATTTTCCTTTTGTAATTTACTTTTTCCACGACCATTTTGAGGACGTTAATTAATATCACTTCGCCAATTATACGTCGAAGTACTACGTTGAGAATCGTTCGGGAACAATAATGTTGTTTAATTAATTGGTTAAAAAAGAAAAAAAAAAAAGGTTAATGATATTTTCTTTTTTCTTTTCTTTTTTTTCGACGTGACGTTACTCAAAGGATGGAAGTAGGAAAAGAGAGAGGGAGAGAGAAAAAAGAAAACGAAAGAGGAACGTGAAATGATCGTATATCGTCGATTGAAAGTTTTCCGCCATTTTGTTAACGTCCGAAACTATTACATATAACACGAAATGTAATGGCCGCGAAAATCAAACGATTGAGGAATTTCAAAAATAAAATTGAGATGGACGAGCCATAAAACGTATACGTTACGAGGATCTTATCGTTAACATTATTACAAATTAATTTTAATATTTAAAAATATATTCTCTCGACATTCATCGTTGATCTAACCTCATATCGTTGACGCGCGAATTTCGAAACGATATTTAAGGGCGCGCATGCGCATACGGAATCAAGAGTAAGAAAGCAATGCGATTGAAAGGATCGAAAGCTCGAACTCTCGAAGTCCCTTTGCAAAAAAAGAAAAGAAGAAAAGAAAAGAAAAGAAAAGAAAAGAAAACAGATAAAAAAAAAAACGAGACAAGACAGAGGCCCATTGTGATCGTGTAAAAGTGGAATTTCGATACGCTCGGCGTCTTCATTGTTGTGTTGAAGCAGCAACAAACACTGTTTTCACTCTTTTTCTCATGGCGAATACTTTTCTCTCTGTCTCCATTTTACCGATCCCGATCCCGATCCCGATCCCGATCCCGAAGAAATCGCGGGACGTAGCCAACATTGCTAAGCGCGGAAGTGTGGTGGGTTTTACGAGGCAAAGATAGTTTTTTTTTTTTTTTTTTTTTTTCGTTCAATTTTACAGTACGGCATTTGAGTCTCGGTCAGTGGACTTGAGTCATTGAAAGACGAAGAAGACGAATAAGAATAAGACTAAGAGAAGGAGTAGGAAGAAGAAGAAGAAGAAGAAGAAGAAGAAGAAGAAACCTAGCTAGCTGAAAGGAACGAAGGAAAGAGACGATCCCATCTTTGATGTGAATACCTCAACGAACTGGAATCCATGATACACTTACTTACAGGGTGTCCCAGAACAAATTGGTGATGTATTTTAGGAGGAGGGGGGCTGGATTTTACAGAACGTCGGAACAATAAACAAATAAACAAACAAAGAAAAAAAATATTCACGTAGATATAAAAATTGTCTTGGGTCGATATCGTTTATTTTCTTTTCTTTTCTTTTCCTTTGGAGCTATAGGGGAATTTGAATTCTTTTTTTTTTTTTTTTTTTCAACAAAAATAAAACACCGTCCGTTTACTATTAACGAAAAAAATTCGTATCGACGTGATATGCCCTATTTGATTTTGGTTTTTTGTTTCCCTGTTTCTTTTTTCTTTTTCTTCTTGTTTTTTCTTCTTTTTTTTTTTAATTACAGCGAAATCGAATTTCTTTCAACGAATTATTTATTATCGAGTTTCATTGATCCGACGAAAGGATTATTCGTTAAAAAAAGAAGAAAAAGAAGAGAGAAAAAAGACGAAAACGTCGTGCCATAAATCCCCCCCCCGCCCTCCCTCCAAAATAAAGTGAAATATATATGTGACGTTGCGTTCGTACGAATTTCATTTTATTTGTTCGTTGTTTTTATATATATATATATATTTTTTTTTTATCCCTTTAAATAATATGACAAAGCAGACGTTATCCAAAAATATAAACGTTCCTTGCTTGTTCCGAGACACCTTGTATATGTCTCGTCGTACACTCACACCACCAGCCGGTTTATATTCGCGAACTATAACATGGATCGATAACTTTAAAATAACGATATCATTTCCAACGTCCTTCCTTTAACACATTCACGACAATATATGTAGATATAACATCCTTCCTTATATACACTCACCGATGACCATCACTGAGGTTTCCTTCTGTTTACGCGACGATGGTCACCACGGGATTACATTCGAATATACCTTGTATAAAATTATAGGATATATTTATTATTCATTGTTTATTGTTTATTAATTTTTATACACGTATTATCAATTTCGTCTTGGATTTTTGATTTCTTAATTTTTTTTTTCTTTTTTTTTTTTTTTCGTTTTGTCGACAACGATTTTAATTTCAACGTCGATCGTTTTTCTTGCTCATTATCGAACTGTCAATCCAAAATACATACGATATCGATTAGTCCGATCTAACGACGAATAATCAGCTCGTTACGATCGTACAATGAGACTTTCTATCGGACGAATTGAAATTTTCTTTTTTTTTTTTTTTTTTCGAACGACTTATCAAACTATCCAATATTTTTTTTTGGATCCTCGTTACTCACTTTCTCGTTTTAACTTGCGCGTATAACGTGCTTGAATTTTTCGTATTTCCGGCTTTCACTTTCGATGCCGGTACGACGTGAACTCGGATAAATGACAATATCACGACGTTATTCTTAAATCTCACGAATCTTTTCGACCGCTCGACCCATATTATATTTGTACATTGATATCAAAAAAAAAAAATGAAAAAGGAAATTATAGAACATATACTTAATCCATTCGATCGTCTAAACAAAAATTACGTTCGATCCTCAATATTCCCGCGAATACTCGAATTCGAACGCGATCAATTCGACGACGTATATCCTCGCTTATGTCCCGAGGCATAAACCTTTTTTTCTCTCTCCGTATCATCGATTTTCGTTCGAATGAAAAATCTCTTATTAATCTATTCGCGAGGACTTGACGCCAAACGTCTAGATCAAATAATGCCATTAGCGTCCGATTATACGATGGATACGCGAACCTAGGGCGAACGTCGGAACACGTCAAATGTAAACTTTGATAAATCGTTCGATTCGTCAAGGTCGTAACCACATAATGGCTTGTGCGTCGTGTGTATTACTAAACCGATGGATCCGTTCTAATAAAGGGCAATCGATCCAGAGGAATGCACGAGAGGCGAGGTCGATCTCAAACGAGTCTCATGGAGGTCCACAAATTTATATGTACATACGCACACGCGCACACACATACATAAACGTCATACACGTATGATCTGTCCGTCACTCTCTCTCTCTCACTCTTTCTCTCTTTCACTTATTCCGTCGCAAATATTACATATCCACGGTTATTGAGAAGACGATTATCATCGAAGTCGTTCGTTGCTCGTATAAGTTGCCGATATTGCGACCGCCGAGGGATGGTACGAGTGTCGCTAACCTACGAAAAAAAAAAAAAAGAAAAAAAAAAGAAAAATTCCTTCTATCTGTTCCGTCCTATCCGATCGAATCGAACGGGAGAAGAGCGAATAGAGGAATATATGGCCATGATATTTACTAAGCCTCGGCATTCGCGCGTGAAAGTGTTCAATTCTCGCGAACGTCCAACGCATACGGGACTCACGTAACGAATGCCTTTAACCAAATAACGATTATGGCTTCGATATAAATTATGCTTCATAATATGTACATATACATATATATATATATATATATATATATATATATATATATATATATATGTAGGTATATGTGCGATATAACACGTACCTATGTGTATATAGAGGGTGGTCCTTATAAGTAAAGCCACCTAAATATCTCTTCGGCTTATTGTAATCAAAAAAAAAAAAATATATATATATATTTTTTTTTAAATAAAACAAAATATATATATATTTCGTAACGTGCATGGTATCAAAGGACCGATATCCAGCGAGAATGTATCTCTCCAAAGGTCACTCTTTTTCTCGGAATTATCGTCGGTGTGTTTCCTCGACGCAAAAAATACATTTTTATTTTACCGCGTCACGTGCTTGATAAGAGAAATAAAAATATATATTACGTAAAACTTTAATTGAGGACGATGACGACGACGACGACGACCGAAGAGAATCGACGGAACTCAAAAAAAAAAAAAATATTATATATATATATATATATACCTTTTTTTGATTATTATGGTTCATATCAACTGGATCACTATTGAATAACTAAGATCCTACTTTGATTGAAAATGATAGATTTATGCATTGGTTATCTTATTAGCATGCATTCTTACACTATAATCACATATATGCGATATTGTAAAATGAATGAAAAAAAAAAAAAATAAAAAAATAAAACTATATAAATAATTATACGCATACGTGTTAGAAAAATAGTACGTATACTCGAGATAAAAGTTATTATTATTATTTTTTGTTTCATCACTTCCACATTTATCTGGTCAATATTTTTTCTTTTTTAATTATTTTCGATTATTTCGTGTAACAAATGGTCAGCGTGTATGAATATCTTGATCAGTATTCGTAAAATAATATATCAGTACGTATTACGGGCGATCAGTATAAATAATTAAGTTTAGAGGGTCGCGTTTTGGTTGCGTTTAGGTTCATCGGAAATATTTACCGTCTCTGTTAGTAATCGACGAATTATTTTCATCGAATTATTCGACAGTATTCGTATTAATCGATATAATATCGATCGCTTACATTAAGTACTGACATCTTATGATAAATTCTTGCGGTTTATTTTGAGTACTAATCGAATACGTTCATCGATAAATTCTAATTCGTAAAGAATAACGACCTTTCCTTTTTTGTCTATTAAAAATTTTTTCTTCCTTTCTTCCCTCTCTCCCATTTGCTTCCTTTCCTTTCTCCTCTTCATATTTCGCGGAGTTGGAAGAAGTAAAATAAAAGGATCTCGTTGAGAAGGAGGTGAAGGTGATATTAGAAGAAAGAGAGAGAGAGAGAGAGAGAGAGAGAGAGAAACGTTGAAAATAGCCGAGAATAGAGTGGCTCGTAAAAAGGTCAGCAACACCGGCACAAATCCTAGCGGCTACGGTCGTTTAAGGGTGCCTAATCCCGAATGAAATCAATTTTGCGCTAAAAGAAGAGAGAAAAAGAGAGAAAAAGAGAGAAAGATGAGAGAGTGAGAGAGAGAGAGAGAGGGAGAGAGAAATCAAATATCTCTGAAAGGTTTTTCACCAAGAGATACTTCGAGTTTCTTGTAAAGTTAAGTATAAATTCTTGTGGAACTTGTCTCCAAGATCCTATGGTTTTTTTTTCCTTTTTTCTTTTTCTTTTTTAGTTTTATTCACTTATTTTTCTTCTTTTCTTCTTGTGTGTGTGTATGTGTTATTTTTTTTATTTATTTATTTATCCCTCTTGTTTGCATTTAAGATATATATATATATATATATATATATATATATATATATATATATATACACATATATATATATAGATAGATAGAGGGGAAAGAATTCTCCAAAATAGATTTGACCGCCCACTAAAAACATTCCAGTACCATAAAAACATTTCTATCCCTTTCGTTGGCACGCGCTTTAGTATCCTAAAAATAATACTGCAATAAGATAAATCACCTTGTGGAATAAATTTGCGATAAAATGAATAAAATAAAAGGAGAGACAGAGAGAGGGGGGGAGGGGGAGGGAAATTTGTTGTTTTGAGATCGGAGATGCAAAGTAATTATCAAGAAAGACAAAAAGAAAAAACAAAATCGCAATGGTATACGATATTATCCATTGAATAAATATAAATCATATTAAAGTTAAATTAGAACCGATCTTACGGTTAAATGATATGGATTTAATATAATATAATAAATTTTTTGATAAATAAAATATGTTATATATATATATGAGACGTTCATAAGCCAAATCGATTAACTCCACTTTTTGAATGTTTCTGAATGAATTTGTCAAAGGACTCGACGAAGTCCTCACTTTTTATACTCGAAAGAAATTTTCTTAATTTCCTTTACTTAAATACCATTAAACGACAGAATTATTCGATTGGGTTCATCGAATAAAAAAAATTTAATTAATTTCGGTAACAACGATCGTTCCAAGGACCATTTCAATCTTATTCGCATTAAACGTCGTTAGATTGGAAAGCCACGTTTTCATTCTCACATTTTAAATACAATGTTTTCTTTTCTTTTTTTTTTCTCGTATTTATATATTTTGAAGAGAATTTCGAATATCAACTTAATATCGTTTCGTCGCACTTTTCCACATTTTTGTTTTACGGAACTGATCGATTAGGCGATTTATTTTTGGCTCGCGTCAAGTGGCTCGTACGTCAAAATTCGTGCCGATAATATTTTATTTAATAATAATGATTCAACGAACTTATATACCGTTCCGCGTTTCAATTTTCATTCAAAATCGGCACAAACTTTTCCGACCAACCCTATATATGTATATATATAGGGTTGTGTCTGAATTTCGTCTATATATATATATAGGGGTTGGCAACTAAACGATTGCGGATTTTAAATAAGAATCTATCGAAAAAATATTCAAAAAACCTTTCAACTTCAAATGTTGAAAAGAATCTATCGACTATAGTTGGCAACTAAGTGATTGCGGATTTTGTCGATAGATTCTCATTTGAAATCCGCAATCACATAGTTGCCAACCCAATAAATAAATAAATAAATACATATATATATATATATATATATATATATATATATGTATATATAAATTTTATTTGGACATTTAAACGTAATTATAATTTTAATTTGGACGTATATAATTTATATTGGACATTTAATTTGGACATTTAAACATAATTATAATTTTAATTTGGACATATATAATTTATATTGGACATTTAATTTGGACATTTAAACGTAATTATAATTTTAATTTGTACATATATAATTTATAACATTTATAACGAGTATACGTTATCCAATATGGATTAGATTCAACGTAATTGACGTCGATGGGTGTTGGTAGTGTTGGTAGCGATGTTAATAATAATAATAGTAGTAGTAGTGATAGTAGTAGTAGTGATAGTATTAATAGTAGTAGTAGTACCCTTCCAGCTTTCGAGGCTTCTCGTGAAGAAGGACAGTAGAGTAGTGGGGGATGGGGAGGGAGGGAGGGAGGGAGGGAGGGAGGGATACGAGGTGGTACGGGCACCTTTCTCGTGGCGCTCGCCTCCTGTGGAATGGCAAAAAGAGAGGAGAACCTCTCTGACGTCACAGCGTGCTCCATCGACGGTGCCGCTAGCCTCTCACTCGTTCGCCGACGCTCGGCCCGTTCGGTTCACCTTGTGTTTTAACCTCCTATTCGTCGTCATCTCTCTCTCTCTCTCTCTCTCTCTATATATATATATATATATATACATATCTCTCTCTGTATCTCTATATTCGTCCTTTCTTTCTCTCGTTCCTTTTCTTTTTCTTCTTTTTTTTTTTTTTTTTTTTTTTTTTTTTTAAACATCCCTCGTCCTCACACACAGACATACAGTATATCCCATCGTCGGTTATCCGTTCCTTCCGTTGATCTTTCGCGATCGATTGTATCGAAAAATAAAAAAAAATAAAAAAAAAACGAACGAAAAAAAAAAAAGGAAAACAAAATAAAAGGAAGAGCACGAGTTTTGACTCGGTGCATTGGACCGACTGAAAAGAAAACGGGAAAAAAACGATCGAAGGAAAGCATCGAAATTAATTAACGCGAGTGTGTCGAGATGTATTCTTTTTGTTCTGTCTCTCTCTCTCTCTCTCTTTTTTTTTTTGTTGCACCGATCGAAAACTCTCAACAGTGCGACGCGACATTGACTCGTAATTGATTCGGTTTTTCCTCTTCTTTTCTTTCTTTTTTTTTTTTCTTCTTCTTCTTCTTTGTCTTTTTTGTTTCGGTTTTTTCGAACTCGTAGTTCTGTTTTATCAGTGGTTAACGAATTTTGTAAGTATTGGTTCTTACAATTAGTGCGACATGATATTGCTCTGGATACGATTTCTTCGGATGGATTAGAAGGCAGGCACGGGGTGAGTTTTCTCTATCGTTAATTATATTCTATCTTCTAACGTGACGTATGTATGGTTCAGTTTGTATGGTATGGTTTGATAAAGGAATGAGAAAAATACATTGGTCTTCTAAAATTCAATCTTTCATTTTTTTTTCTCTCGATCTCGAATAATGTAATATTATCCTTACTATAATTTGTAGTACTATAATAATAATAAGCACAAAATTTGTACTTGGTAAACGGGATCAATCGACAAATATAAAATACATACAATAATTTAATTTATACGACAATAAATTTAATTTAATTTATATATAAAAATAAATTTCATTTTATTTATATAACGATATGAATTTCTCCGTCGTCGGAGAAAAGAACAAGAAAAAGAAAAAAAGAAAATGAAAAGAAAATACAATAGAGTTATCGAACGAAATAAAACGAAATAATTAAAAAAAAAAAAAAAAAAGGAAGAGGACAAAAAAAATGGATGCGTAAGAATTTCTGACGTTGGATAAAAATAGTAACAATTTTTTTCTTCCTTTCTTTTTTTCTTCCTTTTCCACGTGGATTTCGATTTTGCAGAGATTATCTTTTATAGACGATTTCAATTCGTAGGAATTTCTTTTTTTCGTTTTTTCTCTCACCTTTCCTTGTACTTCACAGAAATTATTATTGCAGACATTTCGCTTCGTCGAGATTCAGTCGGATAATTAAAAAAAAAAAAAAAAAAAACCTGCTTAAAAATATACTTTTAGACATTTAGAAATATACATATTCACATACACACACACACACACATATTTTTTGTTGTACAATTTTTGTTCGTCTGATGTTATCGCGAGAATTGAAAAATACGTGCGAGGAGAGGAAAAAAAATGAGGCTGGTTTTGGTGGTTAGGGTGAGAAAGAAGTAGAAGGAGATGGCGAAGGTGAAGGGGGATGGGGAGGGAGGGAAGGTGGTGGTACTTTTGGACGACTATGTCCGGTTAAGCAAAGGAGAGGATAAACTCGCGTGCCACTCGTCGTTTTGCGCATTCCACGTCGCGGTGAAACGCGGCCACCTGTTTCTTCGCGAGCGTTACACGGACATTAATCCTTTGTATGCGTCGAAGGCACCATCGGCGGCTATGGTTAACGGTCCCAACGTCATACCCGGGTCTTCGACTGTATCCGCGTCATTTCTGTTGGTTTCGATACAAAGAAAATAGAAGAAAAAAAAAAAAAAAAAGATAATAACAATTTAAAAACCAACAAAATCCGTCCGACAAATCTCACTCAACGTTTAAATCATTAATTAACGTTTCATCGATCGCAGATCGGTTTTATTTAACGACGCATGACGTTTTAATTGCCGATCGAACGTCGATCTGTCCTTCTCCCTCCCGCATCCCTCACTCCCTCCCCTCCCCCGCCCCGACCCGAACCGACCCGATCCGATCCGACCCGCCACCCCGTAACGAACGCGAGTGAAAGCGCGCGAAAAGACTCTGCGATTTCAAATACGAGTTAGGCCGTAGGAATTTCTAATTTTTCTTAGAAATCCATATTGGAAGGATATGTCGTTTGAAAAGAAAAAGAAGAAGAAGAAAATAAGAATCCGAATCTCTTTCAATGATTGTCGTAAAAATAACGTTATCTTGTTCTTTTTTTTTTCTCTCTCGATAAAAAAGTCTTTCCCTCGTTCAATATTTTCCCAATCAATTTTCTAATGAATCCTTTGATCCGTGGTAAGATATTATCCGATCGAATGACACCGTTTGTTCCATCGAGATTAGCAGTAATACTCTTTACAATTTTTCACGAAAAATTTTGCGTTCCTCGTCTTTTTTTTCACTCTTTTCAATTTATTAAAGAAATACCGAGCATTGCACGTGACTAAACATTTTCGAATGACGATAATAATAATGATGATAATGATAATAATAATAATAATAATAATAATAATAATAATAATAATAATGAGAAAATAATTTTATTGCAATATTAATCTTCGGTTTTCTGTATCGAATCGATCGTTAAAATTTGTAAACATAATTTTTCCGACATTATTCAGGTGAAAGACACCATGCAAATTTATTCAAACTATGGCACTTAGATATATATCTACACGCACGTACATATATTCCTATAACGTAAATAATTACACAGTATCATCCGGTAACTTATAAACGCTTTGACGTTACGTTCGACCTAAGTGGCATAAGGAGACTTTAATGCCGGCATGTCAGAGTATGTTTGTTGTATGAAGTAAATTTAAGCGAATCTCCGGAAGTCAAACGACTAATTATTATCTATTTGCACATTATGAATATATATATATATATATATATATATATATATATATATCGTTATAATAATAATAATTATTGTTATTATCATTACTTTTATATATATAATGTATATATTATTGTATTTCACTTGTTAAAGTGAATTTAGCATATTTCCGGAATTCGAACAACTAATTAACATTATAACGTATTCACGTTATTTATATTTCATTATTCGTGCATTAATTATGGATAATATGTCGTATTTTTATCGTCGACACGTGAGAATTTAACTAATCTCATGAAGTTAAACGACCAATTATTATTTATACCTATACTGTAGTATGTACATGTATTAATATTATTTATATATACATTATGTATATATTTACATAAATATAAATACACACACACACACACACACACACACACACACACATATATATATGTATTATTATTATAATTAACGATAAAATAAAAATAATGATTAAACAATATCATATATAATGAAAAATATTTATTATATATATATATATATATATATATATATATATATATATATAATATTTACATTATTACATACACGCACATATGTAAATACACGAAAGTCGATGCAATGTGTGATTATTGATACACGTGCGTGTCGACGGGGTGAGAGAAAAAGAAAAAAGGAAGAAACAAAAACAAAAAAAATACGAGAGATAAAGAAAATTTAAAGAAAGATGATTTTTACGATCGTTCTTAAAGAGAATTTGAAACGTATTCTTCGTTCTAAGAAGTCGAGAGGTCGCTCTTAATTATTTCCATCACGAACGCCGTGTTTCCATGGTGAAGTAAGATAGATAGAGAGGGAGAGAGAGAGAGATAGAAAGAGAGAGAGAGAGAGAGAGAGAGAGGAGATAGAATATCTTGGGAAGGTGGAAATGCCTGTAGGATAAAGGAGCAACGTTTTGCGATTCGCTTCCACGAATCGCTTGGAGCATCGAACCGGAGACTTAGCGAGCACGAGCATAGTAGTCGTAGTATAGTCGTAGTATAGTCGTAGTATAGTCGTAGTATAGTCGTAGTAGTCGAGAGGACTCTTCTGAAGAGTCCAGTTCCAGTAAACATCTTCCTATCTTTTCTTTTCTCTTTCTCTCTCTCTCTCTATCTCTCCTTCTCTCTTCCTCTCTATCCGTGTCTCTTTGGGTGGACTGACCTCCGATATCTCTCCCATTCTAACGTTCCCGCCATCTTTTATTCTTATTTCTCAATGGTTCCTTTCACTTTTTTCTTTTTCGTTGCTGTTCTTGTTCTTGATATTATTTTTGTTGTCGTCGTTGTTGTCGTTATCGTCGATGATGTATTTTTTTGTTGTCGTTGGTTTTTAAATTTATTATCATCTAATTTTAGTCCCTACCGAAGATTTATCTTCTCGTATGTTTTATGCTTCCTCTTCTTTTTTTTCTTTTTATTTTTTTTTTCTGTTTGCTCTCTTCGGCCATTTCGTTTTCGTTTCTTTCTTTCTTTCCTTCTTCTTTTTTTTTATTTAATTTTCCGTTTTATTTTCTTTATTTTACATCTTTGTTTTCTCTATCTTTCGTTTTTTCTTTTTTTTTTCTTTCCCTTTCAAATAAAAATCACGAAACTCGTGACGTAGGTTCCTGTCATTCTTAATTTACTTTTTTCTTTCTTTTATTTTTTTTTTTTTATTTTTTCTTTGGAGTTCGAAGCACGTCTTATACGTGTCTCAAAACTTTTTTGTCTCTCGTTCTTCGTACTGGCTTTCATAAAAATTATCAAAATTTTGTCGTCCTTTCTTTATCTTTTGTATCTTCGTTCCGTGTTTTCCTTCGTCTTTATATTCGTTAAATTCGTCGCTCTTAGTTTGTTATATTTTCTTTCGACGTTCCCTCGTCCCCGCTCTCCTTTTCTTCCCCCTCGCTGATTTCCCGTTACGTCTGTCACGTCGGTCTAGAAACAAAAAAAAAAAGAAAAAAGAAAATAGAAAAAAAAAGAAAAAGAAAAATGAAAAAAAAAAGAAAAATTAAAAAAAAGAAAAAAGAAAAATGAAAAAAAAATGAAAAAAGAAAGAAAAAAGAAAAATGAAAAAAAAATGAAAAAAGAAAAAAAAAAGAAAAATGAAAGAAAAAGAAAAAAAAAAGATAAAAGAAAAAAGAAAAAAAAGAGAACTGAAAAATAATTCTCATACACTCCATGTAATTCTGTTTTGTTGTTGTTGTTGTTGTTGTTGTTGTTGTTGTTGTTGTTGTTGTTGTTGTTGTTGTCCTTGTGTGTTCCGTTTGCAGGTATTTATAACGATTTTACTTGAAAATTTTACCTCTCACCTTTTTCCCACGTATTTGTCTCAATTTCTCTTCCGAATTCAATGCGATTTCACGTGAACCTCGCGAAAGTTTCCTTAATAACAAAAGTACCTTCCTTTTTCATTTAGAACGAATCGATCGGTTCGATCGATCGATCGATCGGATCATCGATCGTTCGATCGGTCGATCGATCGTAACCGTCCGAATCGATTCGCACGAATGACGATTACGAACCTTCGTCATGCTTCGTTCTTTCTCATTGCATGGAAACGATCTCGTCGAGAAGAAAAAAAAAAACTATTATAAGAAATCAAAAAAAAAATTATATATATATATATATATATATATAATTTTGATCTCACAATTTTCTTCTTTGAAAAATTCCTAGACGATTTTAAAAGTCGATCGAACTTTCGCGAAACTTTTTCCGTGCCGATTTAATTTACTCTCTTTCTTTCTTTTTCTTTTTTTTTTTGTTTTGTTTTGTTTCCTTCTACGTCGATTCGACGAAACTACGAGGAGCGCTTGCAAAGTTACTGGGCTGGGATTATTTACGGATCCAATAAATCTTCGATAAAGATCGATTGATATTTCGGAATCGTTCGGGAACTTTCGGTTCCCTCCTTTCGCCACAGCACCTTCGTACATACTCCTCGAAAAGTGAAGTTCTTTTCTTTATCTTTCCTTTTTTTTTCCCCTCTTCGATAACATTCGACGACAAACAAATACTTAAAAACATTCGTGTCTCTCTCTCTCTCTCTCTCTAATTTTAATTTTTTTTCTCTCTCCATCCTCGGTGCAAAGTTTACGAAGTGTGCTGATGCAAGCTAGCAGTCATTTTGCAGCTACTACTTAGATCGTAGTTGAAAGAAAGAGAGATGGAGATAGATATAGAGATAAGGATAGATTAAGATAGAGAGAGAGAGAGAGACCAACACACACACACACACACACACAATCGAATTAATTACTCGACTATTAAATGTTAGAAAGAAGAATGGCGGAAGAATGAACGAACGAATGTACGTTAGGTGAAGTTGACGTTTGTTGTCTCGCCGTGTGAGTACAGCTGTTTCACCTTTCCTTTCTCTATCTCTCTCTCTCTCTCTCTCTCTCTCTCTCTCTCTCTCTCTCTCTCTCTCTCTCTCTCTCTCTCTCTCTCTCTCTCTCTCTCTCTCTCCTCTCTCTCTCTCTCTCTCTCTCTTTCTTTCTATCTCGAATAAACTTTCTTAATCGATCGTCGTTAAATCCTCCAGTGAAACCAACAACGTATGTTCTTTAATACAAGAAAATTTGTATCCACTTTATCAAAGTACTAAATATACTATTAATATTTTATACGTCCTTTTTTTTCTTTTCTTTTATTTTTTTGTTTCATCGTTTTCTTTCTTCTTTTTCCTTTCTCTCTCTCTCTCTCTCTTTCTCTCTTTCGATCTAATAGAAAAGCAATATTAAATCCGATAAGAAATTCATGTATTATTATACATTTAAGTTTGTATCGAAAATTTAATTTTTCTTTTTCCTTCTTTTCCTTTTTTTTTTTTTTTGTTTTTTATTGGTTCGATCAAACGTACAAAATTCTCTCACTTTATTTCATTAATCACTTTAAATGCGAGAATAATCAAATTTGTTCGAGCATTAAAAATATTAGAGAAATAACGTGGTATTAAATTATTCGAATAGATTAAATTATAATACGTGCAAAGGATAAACGATGTGTAGATCTTTAAATATAGATATCTTTAATTAAATATTAAATGACAAAAATTGAAAACAAAAAGAAAAAGAAGAAAAAAGAATAATGACTTAATAAGAACGAAACGTAGAAAGGTAATGTCTACATAAAAAATAAAAAAATAAAAAAATAAGACATTGAAACATTTGAAAGTGTATATTTACAAACGATCGATCTGTCGATGGTATCAAGAACGTGATTTCATTTTCATCCTTATATTTCGCAAAAAAGGAGGTCAACTATAATCTCGACGTTGTTTAAATTATATATATATATATATATATATATATATATATATATATATATATATATATATATATATTGTATTACATTATACATAGATACATACATGTACATATATGGTACATAAATATGTTCGTTTCATAATAGAACGTAAGAATAGATGCACGTAGTCATTCGAGATGACTTTTAGACGGCGCCTTGCTGGTACTCGTTACGGCTCATCGCTCGTCCGCAAACACTCGTCGCATAATCGACGAACAACTATCGATCTCTAGTCTCTACGAGAGATCGATTATACTCAAGAGTCGTGCAAGACCATAATCGACTTCTGCGAACATCTTTGCATTCATCTTTCTTCGTCCTTCTCTTTTTCTTTTTCTTTTTCTTTTTCTTTTCGTTTTTTTCTCTTATTTTTTTCTTTTTTCTTTTTTTTTTTTACGATAGAATTAATTCGAAAAATAAAAAGAAAAACGAAAAGATGAATAAGACGAAGTTTTATCTTCGTATTAGTTTGTTTATTATAATAATACAATTATGATAATAATACAATTATATAATACGATTATAATAATACAATAGTGATCGATTATATTATATCGTAACTATTAATATTACTTATTTATAGTAATAATAATAATAATAATAATAATAATAATAATAAAATTTTTATTTAATTGTGTTATACAAGAAATTTATATTTAAATTTATCGAAAAAAAAAAGATTTATTCTAAAGATTTGCATCTATTAGTTATTAAATTTATAATAAAATTATTGATTTATCATTGTTTATCGAGAAAAACTTTTCCTTTTTTTTTTTTTATTTTCCATAAAAATTTTCGCAATTATCGTAATCACGATAAATTAAAAATATTTCTTTCGTTTTCTTAAATTAAAACTGTTATATCTGTTTGTTTTTCAAATTATATTATTTTATAGATAGTATTAATTATTATAATTTTTATTTCTGTCTCTCTCTCTCTCTCTCTCTCTCTCTCATTTGAATTAATTACGTTACGTAACAGCTAATTCAGATTTCGTCGTACTATTTTTCCTTCTTTGTCTCTCTCTTCTTCTCTTTTGCATTTCGTACATGAATACGTAATCACAGTTTAATGTGTTACAAGGTCGAAAGACGATGATTTTCTAGAAAGAGAATTTATATATTCTTCTTATTAGTCGATAACATTCTCTCTCTCTCTCTCTCTCTCTCTCTCTCTCTCTCTCTTGTTTTCCTTGTTCCGTCTTTTCATAATAACTTATGTACCTGTATAAGAAAGAAAATTTATTTATAGATATTCCTAGACGATAATTGTCTTTAACTAATCTCATCCTTCGATACAATGATGTCAATAGTTAACATTATGTGAAAAATATTTTCAATATACATATACCTAGAGTTCATCGATAATTCTCATATATAGTACGTATTAATCTACGTACCTACGCATTTATTTATATACCGAATTAAACCGCTAGAATCATGAATATCGTGAATTATTGACGTTATTAGTACGTGTGCGAGGTATACGGTTGGCCTTGAAAATGTTGCATAAATCGACGAAAGTGATAATACCTCGTACACGTTCCATCTTTTTTCCATTCTTTTTTTTTTTGTTTGTTTGGTGTCATTAGTTTATTTTTTCATTTTTTATTTTCTTCCTTTTTTTTTCTTTTTTTAAATAATTTCTTCCAAAGAAAATTGACGGAGATGTAATCGAGAAATTGATTCGAAGGCAAAGATCCTTGTTAGAGCTTTTAAAGGAATGATATTGATCGGTATTCGCTCTGCGATTGAAAAAAGGTATAAAAGAAAGAAAAAAAAAATTGAGATTAATTTAATCGATTGAATCGGTCTACTTTTAATAATAATAATATATATATAATAATGTAAATTAAAGAAATATATATATATATATATATATATATATATATAAATTATTATCTTATGTATATATCGTCTTGATTGATCTTAAAATTTGCCATCTCTACATTCATTTACAGGTTAAAAGGTGGAAAATTGTCAAGAACGTATCGTTGATTATTAAACAAAATTATTTCGAATTATTGCATTACAGAATGCTATTATTATTATCATCATCATCATCATTAATATTATTATTATTACTGTTATTATTTATCCTTTTTTCTCCGTTAGTTTTAAAGGAGATCGTAAAATTATAGGACGTATCTCAGGTTATAATACAAAAAATAAAATATACGTATATGTTTCAGTACTTGTTGCGAGGCATCATCTTTATCGGTTAAATAAGAAACGGATATTCAAAAAAGATATGCTACACACACACACACACACACATACATATATATAAGTAAGAAAGTCATTTAATATCAGTACGTGAAACCGCGAATTACATCATGTTGATACTTCCTCCGTCCTTAATATCATTTCTTTCATCTTTAACCACAGATCTATTTACACATATATACATACATACATACATATATACACACATACATACATATACATATGATTCGTGATAGAGAAAATGATAAAGAAAGAAAGGTGTCGTCTCGTATTCGAATAGAGACGTATTCTTTCTCGTGGATTTAGCATCGATTTTCCGTTCTGTGGTTCGATGCGTACTTACACACATACATACGTACATATATACATACACACGTACGTACATACATAACGTCTCGTTTGTAACTTAGATAGCAAATAAACAATTTCGAAAAATTCAATGCCACGATCTTATCGTATCGCGGAACAAGGAAAAGTCGATAGATTAAACGCGATCGATCATTCTTAACATCTCTACCTTCGCCTTTTTCTATTTTCAATTTTATCTTTTTGCTTGTTAATTTATTTATTTATGTTTTTTTTTTCTTAGATTTTTCTCTTTTTTTTTTTTTTTTTTATATTTGTACACGCGCAAATTGTACGAAATTTTCCGCGTGTGGCTTTTTATCCTGTTTTTACCGTTTTCTTTTCTTTTATTTTCTTCTTTTGTATTTTTGTCGTGGAAAATTAATTTCGACGAAATTTCTTTCTCGTAGAAAAATTTGTCGAATTTTTTTTCAGACATAAAATCTCAACGAAAATGAATGTCGTAGCTCCTTTTCTTTTTTTCTTTTACTTCTTCTTAATTTCTTTTTTCTTTCGGTTTTTTATAAAATTAATTTCAATTGAATCGATGGCCAAACGCTAATCGAGACAGATCGACGATTTAAGATATTAACGATTCATGGTTGTTGTTGTTTTTATTTTCTTTATTTTTTTTTTTTTTTTCATTTCTTTCTTGCGAATATAGCGAACGACCACAAATGTGTACGATCATGCCCGTCAATTCTAAACGGTTTTTCATCGAACTTTCCCTCTAAGAAACATTTATGTAAAACGTCGCTAGTACAACGGATACATACGTATACCACTATATACTTAGATTTTCTAATACCCAAGTAAGCGGTATATATTCCACGGTCTCGTCTTTGACTTTTCTATAAATATGTAACAAAGTGCAATGGCATAGGAGGAGTCTCACGTTTCCGGTAATACATACATACACACATACAAACATACATACATATATACATACACATACATACATACATACATATATATATATATATATATATATATATATTTGTATATATTTTTATATATATATACACATCTATCGAAAGTGAAAATGCATTAAACTCTCTCTCTCTCTTTCTCTTTTTTCCTATACACAGCACACACACATACACACACAGATATATATATACGATCTTTAGATAAATAGAGAATACATCGAATATCGTCTAATTAGAGTGAAATATTACAAATTTATCGTGGGAGTTAGATATCGTTTGAAAAGCCGTTTGTAAAGGGAAAAAAGAAACTATAAATATAAAAGATATAGAGGCTGGAAAAGAAAAGAAAAGAAAAGAAATGAAAAGACATGAAATGAAATGAAATGAAATGAAATGAAAAGGAAAGAAATGGAAAGAGGGGAAACAGGAATAATTTCAGATTAATTTCTATTCGCTTCGTGTACAACAAATGGCGTACACTTTCGTAACATCGATCGCGGTGAAATGGAAAGTAGGTATATGGCGTGGCGTTCACAAAAATCGTGATCACTCTCTATCTCTCTCTCTCTCTCTATCTCTCTCTTTACTTCTACCTCTCTCTCTCTCTCTCTCTCTCTCCTCTCCTTCTTTCTTCTTTTCCGTATGTGTTGGTTCAGGGAACGTAATAATTATTATCACGTTTCACTTGCGACGAACCTTAACCGGTGTAATATGGCTGTCCTTAAAACCGTAGAGAAAATTTAAACTTTGACTATCTCTTTCGAACATACTGCTGGATACGTAGGCTTTAATGTCAAATAATTATCATTCGTAAACTTTCCCGTAACGATCGGAAGAAAAGCCATATTGTGATTGATCAACGGGTTCTTTATTCTTTTTTATTTTTTTTTTATCTTTCATTTTTTGTCTTTCTCTATGTTTGTTTATTTTCGTTTTGTTCGTTCGTTAGTTTGTTTGCTATGAATCTTACATGATTATTCATATATACATACATACATACATATATATATATATATATATATATATATATATATATATATATATATATATATGTATATAATTGACCAAATACTCAGAACATTCTTGTTCGTAGATATCACTTTGTTCTTCTTGTGTGTCATACCTTTTTTTTAAAATAAATAAAAAATTAATAAAAAAAGAAAGAAATTATTATAGAAAATTAATTGAAAATTACTTTCTATTCAACTGATGCGTAAGAGAAAGGAGAAGGTAATTTTCAATTAATTTTCTATAATAATTTCTTTCTTTTTTTATTTATTTATTTATTTATTTATTCTTTTTTTTTCAAATCAATCTCATGTATATCATTTTTTTTCTTTATCTTTAAGTAAGGAAGAGATCGGCAGGTTCTTCATTTTTATTTTTTTCTTTCTTTTTATTTTTATTTGTTTTTTTTTTTGTTTGTTTTTTTTTTTTTTTTTTTTTATTTGCTATAAATCTTACGGTCGATCGACGAGCACCGAGAGCATTCTTGTTTGTAGAGATTACTTGTTCCTCGTCTCGTACACTTTTTCTTTCCTCTTTAACACTAGTTAAATAGAAAGTAATTTTCAACTAATTTTCTAATTTCTTTCCTTCCTTTTTTTCTTGTTTTTATTTATTTCTTTTTCTTGTTGTTTTTTCTTTTTTTTTTTTTACTGTCAAGAGAAAAGACACGATTTATCCGTCGGTTGAGTTTTGGGTTTTTTTTATTTCCATTTTCTTTCATCAAATTTATGAATACCGTTCTTGTGTTTACAGACTTCTTCTCGTTATCCTATAGTCATTCTTATTTGTTCTTCTTATTTAATTTTGTTTTCTTTCTTCTTCGTCTAATTTGTTTTTTTTTTGTTGTTGTTGACAGAAGGAAACAGAACGTAAAAGAAACCGATTCTAAACTAATTTACTCAATTATTCTCTTTTATTTTTATTTTTACGATATACTAGAGAAAATGGATTATTTTCGATGGATAAATTTTATGTTCGCGTTTTCTTTCTCTTTTTTAATTTATTTTTCTTCTTTTTGCTTTGTCCAATTTCATGGACAATTGGTAACTATTATTGTCTGTAGAGAGGGAGAGAGAGAGAGAGAGAGAGAGAGAGGGATACCATCCATCTGTTCGTCGTACTTTCCTTTTAACATATGAATAATGGAAACGAATTTTTAAGAAATTAATTTCTACGTATACTATCCTACAAACGCTTACATATTATTATTTATAACAATTACATATACAAAGCTAACTTTTTTTTACGTAAATATTTCTCCGATTCGTGCAATTATATAGGATTAAAGGTACATAATAAATTATTCAATCACAAAAAACAAAATTTATATAATACGACATATAAGATATATAGATTAATCATTGGACAATTAGAAAAAAAAATATCATAGAAACTAACGATAACAATAGTCCCTTGTTATGAATTACGAATCACTGTCAATAATTCGAACGATTATTTTCAACAATTTCATACAACAAAATATTAAGACGAGTACCAAAAATACGAAAAGTTTTCAGTGCTGACCGAACGATGTTTCTAAACGATCATTTAAAAACAAATTCGACTTTCACGAGAACTCGGCACCAGTTTTCTTGTTTTGTTATTTAATCGAAAAAATAAATAAATAAATAAACCTGTAGAAAATAAAGTAAAGATTATTACTCTCGCCGCGCGATCTAAGAATCGATTCGATCCCTTTTCCCCTTTCTCATCGTCCTAACTCCCGCCCCTCCCCTCTACGCCACCCGTCCAATTGATAGAATTCCTAACGCAAGAACTTTCTACGTGAGAGGTACCATCATAAATACTTCATAAGTACGGACTCATTCGTCGTCGTTCGTCCCTCGCACAATCGCATTAGCTTCTACGAAAGAAAAAAAATGTTTACAAAATATTTTTATGCATATATACATATATATATATATATATATATTCACACATATACATATATTTATTATTATTATTATACATATATTTATTATTATTATACATATCTTTATTATTATTATATATATATATATTTATTATTATTATTATACATATATTTATTATTATAAATATATATATATATATATATATATATATATATATATTTATTATTATTATTGAATCGTCCGGGAAAATTTGTGCCGACTTTGAAACACAGAAGATTTAAATTTTAGTATACACTTATTAAATTATTACTATTATTATTATTATTATTATTATTATTATTATTATTATTATTATTATTATTATTATTATTATTATTAAAATATTATCGACAAGAATTTTTCGGACGACCCGATACACGTATATATGAAAAAAGTTAAAAAATATTTTTGTTTATTATACGTATATAATTTATATGTATAATATTTCTTAACTTTTCTTCAAAGATTATATATATGTGTATATATGGGATGTATGTACAATGTAGAACGTTTCACCATAAGTTAACGTTGATCGTGGCCTTAAGGCGCGGATTCTTTCGAAGAGATCCAGGTGCATGAGAACCTAAAAGACAATCGTGAAAGCATATCACAGGAAGGAGAGAGAGAGAGAGACTCCCTTTGATTGTCTCGTAGAAAGTAAACACCTAGGTGTATAATAAATAAATGACAGATGGCGAGGTGGTTAGGTGAGGCATCAGGGGCGAGAACGGAGAAAAGAGGGTGGGGCGAAGGGGGGGACGGTGAGGAGTGGGGGAGATTGATTGAAACGAATAAGAAAAAGAAAATACATTCTCTCTCTCTCCTTCTCTGGGTCTCTCTCTCTCTCTCTCTCTCTCTCTTTTGTACCTTTTCGTTTTAATTTTTCTTTTCTTTTTCTTTCTTTTTTTTTTTTTTCTTTCATTTCTCATGTCAACTCGTTTTTAAGGTCTCGTTTTACGCTTGGCCGCCTGCCCTGGCTGCCAGAAGACTCTAATGGCCAAATAAATAATAACGCGATGTAAAGGTGTGCGGAGGGGAGGGTGAGGGGAGAAAGGAACAAAGAGCGAGGGGTGGGGGAGATGGAAAGAAGTGAGAGATAGAGAGAGAGAGAGAGAGAGAAAAAATAAAACAACAAGGAAAAGAGGAAACGAAACGAGTCATAATATATCAGCGTTTCTTCCTTCCTTTCTGCCGGAAGTAATTGTAACTCTGTGTGTGTGTGTGTGTGTGTGTGTGTGTGTGTGTGTATATTTAGTTCTCCATATAGTTGTGGACGAATCTTCAAAATTATTACAGTTTGAACTTTCTGGCAGCAACTTTCTCTGTTCTATGGTTAGTTGATTTAATTAGCGATTTCGTTATAACGAGTTATACTAATGATCGTGGGGTGCCTTTGTCATTTTCCTCGTTTTTTTCTTCTTCTTCTTCTTCTTTTAATTTTTTTTTTTTTTTTTTTTATTTATCCTTTTCGTTAGGAATTAATATTTACCGTAGGTATCTCAACGTATGTACGAATTCGTTTACGCACGGATCGTTTTATGTGGTGTTTTCTTTTGGAGAATTTTTTTTTGCTTATTTTTTTTTTTTATATTTATCAAGTATCGTTCGTCGAAAGTTCGTCGTAATTTCTTTTTTTTTTTTTTTCAATCCAAATTTCAACGGTTCGAAATTCGGTTTGGAATTAGCTCGTAATGAAATTAGTATCGCAATCTTGCGTCGGTGCAGGATGTATCGTTGGAATTTTTAGTTTTTTTTTTTTTAATCCTAATCGATAACAAAGTATATTGGGTATTTCCAGTTTTGATAATCGTAATGAAAATCCCCCGATGAAAACACGAGAATCCAAACGCATTATTCGTTCGTCTACATTCGAACATGGTTCGATCGAGTTTTACCTCTCTTCTCTCTTTACTTATTTATTTATTTATCTATTTTTCTTTTCTTTTTTTTTTTTTCTTCCGGCGAGGAAAACGATTCGTCGTGTCGATTCGATCGATCGATTTTAATTATTTGAATGAAAAACAAAAAATCATATTATCGAGAATACGTAATGACCGACGAAGCGCCTCTCCATGTTTATATATATATAAATAAATTATTTATACGTTTCAATTATTCGTGGCAAATAGAAAAGAAAGAAAATAGAAAAAAAAAAAAGTAGAGATTTGATTTTCAAATGAATTCAACGCTCGAGTCGCGGATCGTTCGAGGGGAAAATCATTGTAAGGATCGAGCGATCTCGTACGTACGATCGCTCTTCAAACTGGATTCGCGTATTGGTATTTTTTTCTTCTCTCTTATTTTCCTCTTTTTAAAACGTTTGCTAAAACCAACGAATAGGATACTCTCTTGTGGAGGGGGTGGAAGGGGGGCCATTGGTGGCTGTGGGAAAGGAGGGAGAGTAGGAGGGGGAAGGAGAGGGTAAGGCAACGATCGTACTTTTAGATTCCTTGGAGGAATCGCATGACTAGATATCGAATACCGTTTCAACGTCGTAAATTTGATTTTTTGTTTTTGTTTTTTTTTTTTTTTTTTCTCTTTCCTTCGCCGAGACTAGAAATATCATACGGACAATATCAAATACGCTCGAAGGTGGTAGCTCTTTAAGAGCGATTGGATTTGCTCGTTCACGGTTCGTAGCATGGCCATTAACTTTCGAATTTTACGCTCCTGGATTTTTTATTTTCTCTCTCCTTCTCTTTCTCTCTCTCTTTTTCCTTTTTTTTTTTTTATCATTTTCTTATTCCGCGCTCTAGCTCGATCCTATTTTTCAGAGATATAAAATGATATTTAGAAAGACCAATCGCTGGAACGCATTATTTCAGATATATCGACAAGTTTTGTCTTTCGTTCGGTTAGGACAATTTCTTCTTTTCTTTTTTATTTTTATTTATTTCCTTTATTATTTTTTTCTTTTTTTTTTTTTTTTGGTTACAAAAATAATTTGGAAAAAAATAATTTTGAAGATGTAATGAGATCAGGTTTTGTTGGAAGATAATTTGAAAAAAGGAGAAAATAACGTTCCATTTAACAAAAGAGAAATAGTTCTTCTTTTTTTTCTCATTTCTATTTTCTTATTTTTTTTTCTTTTCTTTTTTATTTTTATTTCTTTTTTGGTTAAAAAAATAATTTGGAGAAAAATAATCGTGCAGATGTAATGAGATCAGGTTTCAATGGATGATAATTTGAAAAATGGCGAAAATAACGTTCCATTTAACAAAAGAGAAATTGTTCTTCTTTTTTTTTTCTCATTTCTTTTTCTTTTATTTTTTTTTTTTTTTTTTTAATCGGATCGCGATTAAAAAAATGATTCCCTCCCGTCGATTTGTCGTTCGTTAATCCTCGCGCACCGTTCAAAGGCGATATTCGTAGAAAGATTAGATCTCATTAGAAAATAATTTCCAACGAATCGAGTCAATCGAAAAAAAAAAACAAAACCAAGAACGTTAAAAATAAAAACAAGCACGCACGTACGCACGTACTCACGTGCGCACGTACGCACGTACGCACGCGGAAATGAATTCTCGTTTCTTCTTGCCACTTAAATCAAATCGATTATTTGTTTCAATCGTTAACCACGTAATTTTTCGTCATTCCCTCGCGTAATTTTTCGTCGTCGTTCCTTCGCGTAATTCGCCGTCGATACCACACGTGAACGCGAACGCTTACACGGTATTCGTCGTCCTTTCGTCGAAAGAAAAGGAAAGAAAATAAAAAAGAAAAAAAATGAAAAAAAAAAAAAAAAAAAAAAAGAAAAACTCTTCTCCCGCACGTTTCTACGTTTCGATTCGTATCAACCCTCCCGCCACACACCCCTCACCTCCCTTACGACAAATCCCTTGTACGCGTCTACTCCATGGTACCACCACTACCGGTAGTATAGGATATTTTACCTTTGGAAATTTACCGGAGTCGTAAAAATGAAAATTTTCGGTAGCGACGCTTGGCACGTACGGGTAGAATGTGCCGATCGACGTTCAAAAGCGGCGACAAAACAGGTTTCCAAAGAGACCTCAATGCATCGCACGAACGTACATATAATATGTTTGCGCGTGTGTGTGTGTGTGTGTGTGTGTGCTATGTGTGTGTGTTGCCTGTTGGCGTTGCACTGCGTTCTGCGGTGCTCCGAAGGCAAGTGACGAGGAGAGAGACAGGGAAGATAAGGAAAAAAAGAATGAGAAGAAATGAAAGAAATAAAAGGAAGAGAGAATTATTGTTGGGTTGAGGAGGAACGAAGCAGGGGCGGGGAGGGGGAGGGGAATGAAACGAGGGGTACTGTAAAAACGAGAGCTCGTTTCGTCCAACCCAGAACGCAGAGTTTGATCAGAACTTTGATCCCATAAAGTCGCTATCGATGAATCCGTGACTATGATCTGTTCTGAACCTAACCATTTGTTTCTTCTTTTCGCGGTTATTTTTTTTTTGTTTTCTTTTTTTTTGTAATTCGAAAAAAAAGTCAAGGGACTTATAAATATCGACTCGCATCCTTTGAAAGTTGCTTACCGATGTACACGTGTGTTCATTTCTTTTTTCTTCTTTGTGTTTCTTTTCTTCTCGTTTTTCGTTACGAATGAGATTTAAAAAAAAAAAAAGGAAAAGTAACATTTTTCAAAGATCCTTCATATGTTACGTAAACCGTTAATGCTTATACTTATCTTAATTTTTTGTCGTTGTTTCTTATGGTTTTCTGTCTTTATTTTTTTTTTTTTTTTGATAAATTTAATAATAAAATAAATGTATATATATATATATATATATATATATATATATAAAATAATATACGTATAAAGTTAGAAATATTATATATTTATGTTATATTATTAATATTATACTACACACACACATATATGTATACATATACACCATAACATATAACTTTCTCTTCCTATATTATCCCAAGTATCGCTCAGTATTACTTAAGTTTTTGTCTATAAAATTAAACATAACCGATCAAAGATATATACATATACATATACATATATATATATGCGATACAATTTTATTAAATATTTTATTACAAATTTAATTACAAATATGCGCGTGTGTGTTTATAGCTATATCGTTAAATACGATTAATAATAATTCGTAATCATCGAAATAAGCGTAATGACCGTATTACGTGCGTTAAAGTCGTCGGTGTTCCCGGTTTGAATTTAGCAAAGTTAAGATTCTAAAAGGGGACTCTTAAAACGTGGAGGAGAAATAGGGTGGGGGAGGGAGGGAGGGAGGGAGAATGCAGAAAACGTTCGAACGGTGAAAGGCAACCGATATTATCTTCTTAGAAAAGCTCAGAGAAATGTCATTGGATTCGCGAGAACAACGAGTTCCTAAACTATGCGCACCTTTCAGAGCAGATGTCGGAACGCACACGTGGTCTCGTTTCGTTAATCGAAACAACAATCGAAATAATTTTCGACATGGACCGAAGTCGATTATCGTAAGAACGAATTACATAAAAATGAAAAAAATAATAACAAGCTAACATAATAAAATTAAAAATAAAAATGAGACGGAAAATAAATGATCGGGGAAAAACGCGAATGAAAGAGAGAAAAAAAAAAACATGGTTGAACGTCGAACGATACCGAACGAATAAGAAGGGTTATGGTCGTACGAACAATTTATCAATTTATTTCAATTTGACGTTCTACGAAAAGTATCGATTCGAACGACCACTGTATCGATCCCATCCCCGTACATTCAGTCCCTTCTCATGTTCTCCACACACCCTTCCTCGCGTCCCCCCACCCTGTCCAACATGATTTGATTTTAGGTCGTCGGTGTGTATCGAATGAAATATGTTTTGAAACTGTTCGTAGCGGCGTTAGCATATGGAGAACACATTATTGAATACGATTACGTAATACGAAACCTAGTAACCTTTTCTGTGTGTTTCGATGCACTCCCGACGGTACCGCACCGCACCGCACCGCACCGCACCGCACCGCACTGTGCCACCTCCGAGAACGGAATAATATATACATATATATACTCGCTTAAAATCCGTGTAATAATAGGTGCGCGTCCTGTTTAAGGTCACTTGTTCGATCGTCATCGAACAAGTCACGGCGATCGTACGTTGACGCATGACTGACATAATCAAATAATTCCACTCCCACACACGCGACACACACACACACACGCTAGCTCACACGCATACATACAAATAATACACGGAGGCACTCACACATACGTGTGTACATATATATTACACACACACACACATATATATAATATATATATATATATATATATATATATATATATATATATATATATATATATATACATAATGAAGCGAGAAATCTAGTCAAAATTATTTAATTGAATTTATATGTATATTTTGAGCGCTTTTTTCTGTCTCTCTCTCTCTCTCTCTCTCTCTCTCTTTTTATTTCTTTCTTTCCGTTCTTTTTCTTTTTTTTTGTCTTTTCATTTCTTTTTTTTCTCACACAGAGACACATCTTCGTGATATCGTTTTTATTCCCATGTCGGATATTCGTCTACATTTCGTTGATTTCTTTCTTCCATTCTTTTTCGTGGATTTTTTTTTCTTTTTCTTTTTATTTATTTATACTATTTATTCTTCCTAATACGTATCCTCGACGTATCATCATATTTGTATACCCATTAAACAATCCGAATAATTCCAACGGAATTTTTCTACTTTCTTTATTTTTCCTTTATTTTCTATTTTTCTCTTTATTTATTTTTTTATTTTTGGGAAATTAATCTCGAAAATACACCGATCGCGTTGAATTATATCGAGCCGCGTGGGATAATATTTATCGGGAGGAGAAATTTTCCACGTTAAAAATTTCGACCGCTGTCCCAATTCTATCCGTAAGAGCGAGAGAGAAAGAGAAAGATAGAGAGAGAAAGATAGAGAGAGAGAGAGAGAGAGAGAGAGAGAGAGAGAAATAATTTTCTCGATTAGATATGAAAGCCATTCTCATTCTTCCATCGGAAGACAAAACAAACACATTTAAGCGAATATAACAGTATAATGATTCCGTTCCGCGAGTTAAATGGAAGACAAATCACATCGAAGAGAAATTCTAAAAGGCAGGAGGCTGGAGACTGTGGAGGCGCTGTGTGTGTTTACCAAACGGTTTCCGTGTCACCATGCCAAATTTGGGATTCGACGATATCTGCGTTTGCGTGCGTATGTGCGTACTTGTATGCGTGCGTGCGTGTGTGTGTGCGTGTGTGTACGTAACCACTACGTGCCTGCGTTTCTGCACTTGAGTATCTATGCAAATTCTCGCAGTTAATGGATATCTTGATCCTTTCACCGTCCTTACTGCACGATACGATATCGCTGAATGTGCAAGCTTTATCTTTAATTCTTTTTTTCCCTTCGTTTCTTTATTTTTTCACTAATTTTTTCTTATCTCCGACAAATTCGAAAGTTCACTTGGAGAATTATAAATTGCGAGTTCGTTCACCCTACTATTGGTATGAGTTCATTAACCTACGTTACTGTTCGATTGAAAAATGGTGACATAATTAAAAAAAAAAAAAAAAAAGAAAAGAGAGAAAGGAAAAACAATGCGAAACCAAATTGTGACAAAGGTTATTAAAAGTGTTCGTTCCAAGTCGCCGACACTTCTCACCATTGACGATTCGTAATTTTCTTCTCTCTTGTATCGCGATCAAGAAAAAAAAAAAAAAAAACAAATAAACGAATAGACGAAAAGAAAATCTCGTCGCAAAGAGAAAGAAAGAAAGAAAGAAATTAAAAAAGAAGGAAAATAAAGAAAAAGTCTCGTTGCGAAAAAAAAAAAGAAAGAAAGAAGGAAAGCGAGAAAAAAAGAGAAAACGAACGAAGGGGTTGAAGAGGTGGGGGTGGAGGAGGAGGAGGAGGAGGAGGAGGAGGAAGAAGAAGAAGAAGAAAAATAAAAAGGAAAAATAAAGAAAGAGAATAGACGTAGAAACGCGAATGATATTTCATTCACATTCGATGGTTGGATTTGTTTCAAGCCATTGTTCCCGTTTACGTGAACGTCCTTGTATCAAACCCGAACACATCGGATAGAGAGAGAGAGAGAGAGAGAGAGAGAGAGAGAGAGAGAGAGAGAGAGAGAGATCTTGGCTCCGTTCCATTTAAACCGAAGAATCGAGTAGCGAGCCGTAACTTTAAAGTTGGAATCGCGTTGATGGGCGTCAGGAGAGGAGGGAGGAGGGAGGAGGGAACAAAAGGGGTCCGTTGCGATTCAGTGCAGGCTTCTGAGTATTCCTGCGAGGACCCGTTAGCCAATGACGAGTTAGCTCAACTACAACAGTCGAGTTACCGAACGAACGAACGTATGGACGGACGGCCATTGTGAATGGACATCGACTTTCCAACATGGTCAATTTGTGATATCACTTGAAGAGTCTTCGAAGACCGGTAGAGAGAGAGAGAGTGTATCAAAAGTTAAAAGAGAAAGAGAGAGAGAGAAATAAGAGAAGGAAAAAAGGTTGAGCGACCCTGGCTCAAACTTACGACACGTGTAATGGAAAAGTATGTCAATAGGAGAGCAAACAGTCGAATACCAGTCGATTCGTATGCGTGTATGTGTTTTACCAGTCGATACGTATATATATATATATATATATATATATATGTATGTACGTATGTATATATTTTTGTTCTATATATTTGTGGGACTATATACCGTGTATCAGTATCTATGTGACTGTATATCGTGTATATATATATATATATATATATATATATATATATATATGTGTGTGTGACTATATACCTTGTAACTGTATAAGTTTGTCCTGTGAACTGTAATGTCTGTCTGTCTAATTATTTAATTGCGTATCCGTTTGATCGTATATATATATACACATCTCTATGCTTTGTGACTATGTAATAGTCTATATCTGTGTATATAATCCGTGTGACTGTACAACATAAGTCTGTATGTCTGTTCGACTGTAACTATATATATGTATATATGTATATATATGACGTGGCTATGGGATCCGTGTATCGTGCGTTAGTATGTCGCGTCGTTTTATCTGTGTAAGTGATGCGATTAACTTAACCGACGAAAACGGACTTAAAAGGCGAACAGTTCGGGTCTCTCTTCGAATCGAGACGAGACGAGACTAGGACGAGGACGAGGACGAGACGAGACGAGACGAGGACGAGGAGGAGACCGAGAACGAGACACGGAGACGCGCGATCATCGGAGATTACTAGTCCTTTCAGTTTTGACCTCGCCTAGAGTTATATACGTATATTCCTCGATGAGAATCCGTAAGTTTCTTCGCGTGGCCACGTCAGACTTAACTGGCATACGATGAACTTTCCTCGTAACGATTTTATTATACGACGTTCCTTAATGTCCAACAGATTTATTCGTCCGTTTATAACACTCCCTGGACCGTGATTATTTCTTTTTCTTTTTCTTTTTTTTTTTTTGGTAATTTTTATCTGTCATTCGTTTTTCTTTCCTTCGGGCGTGAACTCTTTTTTATTTTTATTTTTTGGCAGCTACTCCTTTGATATTTTATACTATATGTCTGTATATATATATATATTTTTTTTTTTTTGTAAATATGTAGAAGAATTTGTGTGAAAAATGTTGGATATCGTGATGGTTTTGTTTGGATTAACGTTCGAACATGATTTTTTACCATTTTGATCGTTGATTTGTGCCCGTTTTAAACCATACCGAGCTTTTCAAGACTTTAGAGTTATCTTTTAACAAATGTCTACTTTAATTGGGAAATAGGAATGTTCATACCTATATATAAGTATATGTATATATATATTTTTTTATGTGCGCATATATAGTTACGTGTAATATTTGATTTATGTGTACAATCCTATTTGTCAAGATTTCAAAAATTATTATATTATTAAATACTATGTGTGTATGTTACGAAACTGAATTATTATATGCTATATATATATATATATATATTTATATAAATTTGTGACACTAGATACTATATGTAGATATGTAGATATATTTCTTTATACAGAATTATTAAATATTTAATATCTAAATTTCTTTGTTAGATACCATATATAAAATTTCGTAAATATAATTAAATAAAAATGACTACGTTGATATATAAAAAAGAAAATATATACGTGTGTGTGTGTGTGTGTGTGTGTACGTGTCTCACACTAAAATTCGACGTATCAAATCGAAAAAGGAAAAAACTAATTTATTCTATTATCCATTAGTACACATTTGTCATCGCTATCTGAATACTCGATAAAGTGTTATTTTTAAATGGCGTTTCGATCTTATAGGCCATTTTTATTCTATGAGTTCTATTTGTTCGAATTCCAAGTATCATCGAACGTAGTCAATGAGACTGAACATTCCGGCTGTGCATCGTCGTAATCACGTGAGAAGTGTGCGAAAGAGAAGTCCCGTAATACGATGGCGTATCTTTACAACGTATCTGTACCGTATTCGTGGTGTCACTATGGTTTATAGGCCTTAGTAATTAATACCGAGTGTTAGGTACTCTGTATCAATCGGAATGTGACAGTCGAGTAGATCCGTCATGTTAAACTACATACACACACACACACACACACACACATATATTTATTTATTCAATGAATTCCTCATCGACGAACTTTCCTCGTGAAAATTATTGAAACGTTGACTGAAGTGAAAATTACTTATTTAATTATTTATCTTTTAATATTACCAATTCGATAACTAGCATTTTGTTTATTCAATTCAGTATTAGCGATTCGTTAATTCTTTTTCTTTTCTTTTTTTTTTTTCTAAATGCAATATTCAATATTAAAAGAAGAAAAATTAACTCGAAGGTACTCGAAAAAAGGAAACGAACAATTGATTATTGCGAATATCATCATCCAAGATACCTTTGGCCGATCGTCCACCAACTCAAAATGATTTTGATATACAACACGTTTCGACATATTTTCGATTATTTCCATTCGATCGACGATACATTTGGATATTTATTCGAGTAAAATGCTTACGAACCTGAGTCGAGAATAAGAGGGGACGGAGAAAAAGGCGTTGGAAGGAAGGAGAGTCGGAGGAGGAGGAGGAGGAGGAGGAGGAGGAGGAGGAGAAGGAGGAGGAGGAGGAGGTCACTTGGTTTGCTGAGTTCTCTCGACGAAACCGTTCTTCGTGTAGCAAAAACTAGGGAAAAATGGTTGTGTGCGACCGGTTCGAATTCTCGTTATCTGTCTCGGCTGGTCTCGTATTTTTATCTTCTTTCTTTTTTCCTTTCCTTAGACGTTCGAACAACAAGCTCTTCGATCCTTCTTTCCCCCTCCCCCCTGCCCACTCCATACGGAAAATAACATGCCTTCCACGTTTGTAAACTGTAATCGATTGCGTATTTATTTTCTTACCTTGGCGATATCTATCGACAACGTATTACGTTCGATAGATTTCGATGCGTGAAACGTTAACGTGACGGGATTTGGTGATTTCAATGCCTGATAAAGCAACAATTATATATATATATATATATATATATATATATATATATATATATATTCATTAAGATTCATTAATAACTATTCATTCAAGTATTATTATTTCGTATTTATCTTTGGGCAAGTATTACGACGCTCACATTGTTTTTCAACTTATACAATCGTTAATGCCGAGTACTTAATTAACGTTGCACTTAATAGCGTTTAATAGATGTAACGTTGCATTGGTATGCAAGATACTACGTATTTAACAGTAATACTTTATTGTTGGTATACAATACTATTATTTAGTATATCACATGGTATTAACACATAATAGTACGTTGTATACTATCGTATTAGTATACAATGCCATTTGCAATTAGTGTTTACTTACTTATTTATTTTTTATTTATTTATTTATTTTTTTACTTAGTATTGATTAATACCGTTTACAATTAGTATACTGTATGCCAATGCACATACATAGTAATTATCTATCACATTATGGTATTGGTATATGGACTATTGTATATATTTATTCGATGTATTAAAAATATATATATATATATATATATAATTGTTTTTAATGCATCGACTAACGCAGTCAATTAGAGAAAAAAAATATGTTCAGAATAAATAAATAAATAAATAAATAAATAAATAAATAATTTAAAAAAATAGATTCGATCAGATACGATCGGTAAAGGAAAATTTCTTCTTTTATTCTTTTTTTTTTTTATTTTTCGTTTGATAATTAACAATCCCAACGACGATAACGATTTCTGCTTATGATGATAGTTTTTGTTTTCCGGTTATTATTAAACGTCGAAGGTTCCTCTCACGATACACGTCACGATGAGGCATTCATTAAAAAGAACGAAGGAAAGTGGGTTCCATCCACGTTATACACATACCTACCTACATAACTACGTATGACTACGTAAATAAGAGACGCTCTTATATCAGCGTGGATCGTTATAACCTGAACGATCGAAACTGTCTGATCGCCATCTTGGATCGAACGGTACTAAACACCGTTCGTTATTAAGTATTTCAACTCGAATCGATGAATTTAATTACAGATATATGTACATATATACATATATACATACATACATATATATATATATATATACACATTCAAATCGGTTTGACTCCACCGATTTCACTCACGATCATTGATAATAATTGTCTATCATATTTCGATGAGACTCCTATCGAATCGAGGAAAGAGATAAAATAAGAGAAAAAGAAAAAGAATTATAAAAAAAAAAAAAATCGTCAGACGATATTTATCTCCAAGATTTCATTTACGACAACCGTGCTATGTCGATCGACGATCAAATTGACTTCTGTCTTAACTTTGAAATCTTAACGATCTCGTTTACGGGTCTACAAATGGAATTACTTTATTTTTTTTTTTTGTTTTTATTTGCATCAAATATTAAAAACATACTTTTCTTATTATTCATACCAGATTCGTATTTGAATATTAAAGTCCTTGAATAAGTTCGATAGTCCAATTGAAGATATAATTTCGTTTTATGACTTTGATAATTTCGATATTAAATATATTTCAATATTTAAACAAATAAACATTATTTGTATAATATTATATCAAATAACAACAATATTATATTATAAATAACAATGTTATATTATATTATAAATAACTAACATTTATAATATATTATATTATATTATAAATGTATATAATATAATATTAAATAACAACACACACACACACACGCGCGCGCGCGCGCTCGTACACGTACACACACATAGTTATCATCCAATATATTAGTATTATTATCAATCATTATAAAAATTCATATCCATATAATTTTCATCTAATATCAAATAAATAAAGCGAACTAATTTGTGTGTGTGTGTGTGTGTGATTCAATTTTTTATCGACACCACGATAAAATTTCACTCGTAAATAATATTAATATAATTTTTATCGTAACTATTTTCTTAGAATATTTTCAATGCATATTTACATCTCTCTCTCTCTCTCTCTCTCTCTCTCTCTCTCCTTTATCTGTTTTACGAACGAATGGTAAGGAAAAAAAAAGAAAGAAAGAATAAAAAAATAATAGAAAGGAAAAAGAAAATAATGGAAGAAGAGGAAGAGGAAAATAGAGAGGGAAGGTACGATAAATATTCCAACCGGTAATAATAATTTCAAGTGGTGAATGCACGTCATTAAAGAGTTCCGTTGCCTCGGTAGTAGATCGTAAAAAAGGGGGATGGGACGGGGCGAGGAGGTTGGGGAAGGGGAGGAGGCGGGGGGAAGACGGTTGACAGTTTTAAATATGGTGTGGTGTCTCTTTGTTGACCCGTAGTAAACGGAGCGTGAACGTTATCCAGCATACATACTTAGAATTAGTATACTATATACCAAACTGTTAGTACCTAGTAGTCGCTTTTAAATAAGAGAAATATGTGTGCGTGTGTGTGTATGGTGTGTGTGTGTGTGTGTGTGTGTGTGTGTGTGTGTGTGTGTGTGTGTGTGATTACCCCTCCTTCCCTCTCCCCTCCCAACGATTTGGTATCCGCATCGACGTGCCCATAGGTAAAATACCATTCGAGATTTCGTAAAAAAGAAAAAAAAAAAAAAAAAAAAAAATAAAGAAACAGAAGAGAGGAGAAACGAAAAGAGATCTATACGGACGGATGATCGTTGCGTCCTAGTATAGATCCTATTGGCTGAGGGCGCGTCGATCGTCGATCCTTCCGTGTCGATAGTCATTGAATCGATCCGATGGATTCCGTCTGAAACGAACGAACGGGCGTCGATACGACCAACGGAATACATCGTTAAAACAAAGTCGATAATATGTTGTTAAAGGAAACAACTTCATGGTCGAGTAAACCTCTCCCTCCCCTCCCCTCCCCTCCCCTCCCCTCCTCACCCCTACCCTCCCGCCGCATCGATAAAAAAAGGATTCTTTATCAAATGTCCAATGTTAACAGGAACGGCATCTACTCCGTTTACATAGTCGCGTACGATCGACTTTTAATCGGCTTTAATTTATCGATATGCTTTACGATAAGCGACGTTTACGTCGACGAGTAATTTAATCGTTTTGAAATCTTTATGATTCGATTCGTGGATCAGATTAAAACGGGTGGGAGGAGGGGAGGGGAGAGATTTATAGAGACAATTATAATGTTTCATCTTGTAATTTGCTCGCTCTTCTTCGAGAATGAATAATTATTAAATATTGTAGGTGGGAGGGGGGAGGGGATCGTTTTCGAATTTTTTTTTTCTTCGTTTTTCTTTCGACGAAATTAAGAAGAATAAACACACCGGATCGGATTGTTTCGATGCAAAATGATGATTATTATTTTCTTTTTTCTTTTTTTTTTTTTAATACGTTATTCGGATATTCTATCGAGTCGATCGTATCGAATAATTTCGATATGTATCGTTGTTACGTGAAATGATACGATAATTCTAATTGGATTTTTTTATTCTTATTCTTATTCTAATTACTTATTCTTATGTCGATTTGGAATAATTACTTTTTCTCGACATTTCTAACCGACTTCTGTTTTATATATAGAAATATCAAAACGTTATTAAAATGTTTAATTAAACGTACAAAATATACTCTATTAATTATCGCAATATAATATATTTAAAACTATAAGTATTGTAACATGATTTGTTATACATATTGTCCGTAGATATATACATACATACATACGTATTAAAATACATTTTTTTATTTAATTATTTGTAATAAAGTAAAGAATAAATACGTAGATATATTTGATGGAGAAGAAAAAAATACGTACATATACTTACATGGTATATATATATATATATATGTATGTATGTATGTATGTATGTATGTATGTGTGTATGTGTATATAACTACATAATATGCCGATAGGAAGTCACGTAAGGTACTGTTGTAATACTTGTTATCTATTGTAAAATAGTCGATGTAGAGACACTTATGTTAGGAATACATATACATAGGATATATATATATATATATATATATATATATATATATATATATATGTCTATAGTAAGGTCATTCTCACAAGAATAAGTAGACGAGTAGGTGGATGTAGTTGGAGTTGGGTAGTAGTAAGATGAAGGTGGTGAAGAAGGAAGAGATCGCACACGAACGTGGGTAACGTTCACGACCGTTATGGAATTATGGTTATTTGGAATTCAGCTTGGGATGCGTAGTAAACAACGGACGAGTTCAGACAACGTATCGTTATAGTCTTTGATACGGTAAAGAATTGACTCAACTTTACTTCAGTTTCTTTATACGCACGTGTGTGTATGTATACGAGTATATATATATATATATACTCTCTGAGACTTAGACTGAACTCTCATATATGGATGTGTGTGTGTGTGTGTGTGTGTTTATGAGCGAGTGTGCGTAAAACATCCTCGTTATTGTTATTATTATTATTGTTCTAAGGTGAATGACTCTTTAAAAAATAAATTTATCCTGATTAATAAACCAAATAAAGGAACGTCATTAAATCTCATTATGCAAATCTCATAGATTTAATGTAAATTATCCTTAGTTATTAATAAAATAATGAAATATATATGACGAATAATGTTTTCATTAGCGGACGAGTAAGATAATTAGAGAGAGAGAGAGAGATAGAAAGAGTGAGAGAGAGAGAGAGAGAGAGAGAGAGAGAGAGACAGACAGAGAGAGATACGTTTGTTGTTTCAACAACGCATAGAATTCCATCTTTCTGAGATTCCTCGTTCCTAATGTTTATGCATTCGAGTAGATATATGTTATATTTATAACGTCTTACGCATATAAAATTCAAGTTGGATGGTAATTTTTTTCTCTTTTTTCTTTTCTTTTTTTTTAAGTGTAAAAGTTCCGGCCATTGTTAAGAATATATACTAGACTATTTCATTATTCGAAAAGTGTCTTAAATATAATTTATAAAATAATTTATATATATATATATATATATATATATATATATATATATATATATATATATATATACATATATATAAAGCACTCGGAAACTTTTAGTCCATCTAGAAACTTTTGGTTTATCCTATATAAAATAAATTATTTAATACATCATAAATGCTTACAAAAATACAATACATGATATACGATATATAAATATTAATACATAAATAATAAAATAATACCAAATAAATAATTATATATTTATTTATATATATAATTTATAACAAATATTATAAAATATTTATATATTATATATACATATTTATATATTATATATATATATATATATTTATATAAATTTGGGTGTGTGTGTGTGTGTGTAATAAATATTTTATAAATATATATCAATATATTCGAGACCGAAGTGAAAAGGTTTTGATTAACCAAGATGGCAAATAACACGGAAATCGAGGAAAGGGTGAAACTCGATTATGGTGAAATGAAGAAAGCAGTCTACCTACATTGTTGGTGGGAGTAGCAGACAAACCAGGAGAGCTTCAACATCCATGGATACTCGCATGGAAACTATACTACTACCACCTACTGAAGCCAACCTACGCAATACGAGAGTCTTGACTTTCAGGTGGCTTCGAGGTATAATACGCGTGAACGTATCTCGTTTCACGTGTTAAGAAAACTCGTTCGTTTGCTTCCCTCTCTACTTATAAGTATACATAAATATATTGCATATACATCACACACACACACACACACACATAAATATATACACACATATGTATTTATATTTGTATTATTTTTGGACATGCATGCGTATTACGTATACGTATATACACGTACATATATATACATATATATATATATATATATATGTATGTATGTATATATATATATATATATATATATATATATATATATACATATACAAATGTGTTCACGCATATATATATGTATATATATATATATATATATATATATATATATATATATATGTATGTATATTAGGTCGTCAAGGATGAAATTTGTAGAAAAAATAAAAACACGTGATTATTAACTACAAATTTCATCCTCGACGACGTAATATATATATATACAAGTAAATATGTAATTGAACGAATGAATGATGAACGGCCAGTAAATGTTAGGAAGAAGTAATGAAATTTTCTGTCTCGTCGATTCTATCGTACGTTAATTGCGATATATCGACTTCGATTTTCGTCAGGTCGAATCGTCGAACGGGTATCTCTCTTTAAACTTTTTGCAACACTTTCTATCGTCGTCTTTCCGTTTTTTTTTTTCTTTTTTTTTTTTTTTATTTATTTTGACACAAGAAATCCATTATACTTGTGTAATATTTTTTATAATTTTTTTCTTTTTTTTTTTTTTAAAGAACTGACAGTAATATGATAATTTATTGATATCACTCTTTATACTTTTATCAGACAAATCTTATATAATTTTCTGATATAAATTATTTAATTTTTTTTTTTTTTTTTTCATATAAAAACCATCAGGGGACACTGCGATGTGTACGAAATTTCTACAAAATAAATAAACGAAAGGAGAAAGAAGAGAGAAAAAAGAAAGATAGTCTTAGGTAAACTCTAAAATGAGAATATAATGAAAAAATAAAGAAAGAAAAAAGAAATATTCTCAATTAAATTCTCAAAGATATAGGAAGGTAATAATAAGAAAGGAAGAAAAAGAGACGAAAAATAATAATAATAATAATAATAATAATTATAATAATAAAATAATTGTAAGAACTGTGGAATAATTTAATAAGTGTCTAAAATAACTATTATCGCACACTTTTTCTCTAAGTTACTCGATCGTCGAGTTAACGCACTGATTAGTTCAGAGAACCTCTTTTTTTTACGTTTCAGAGATTAAACTCGGCCTTCGCGAGTAAAAAGTTATACGTAAACACACACACACACACACGCACGCGCACGCATTCACGCACGCACGCACGCACACACACACATACACATATATATAAATATATTTCAATTTCGAACGATACAAATATCTTTCTTACAGCACGAAAAATAAAAATGTGTGAGTTAACGAGTAAGAACTATGATGATTATGATGATGATGATGATGATGATGATGATGATGATGATGGGTGAAAGTGGGCAATCCTGTACTATGAATTCTGACACGTAACGCCTGGAAATGGACCTTGACGGTATCTATGTATATATGTATATATATACATACATATATATATATATATATATATATATATATATTTGTATATATATATTTGTATATAATACTTGCATGTATACATATACACAAGGTTACTGAATGTTTCAGCAATGTTAAGGGAAAAAAAATACGAGATAGATAAGGAAAAAAAAATAAAGAAGAGAGAGAGAGAGAGAGAGAGAGGGAAAGAGGATAGGGACGTAAAAAAAAAAAGAATGAAAAGAAAAACGAAAGGGAAGTATTAAACAAAGAGTATCTTGAAAATAGGTTACACCGTAAAGAGTCAAAGTGAGTACCTTAAGTCGATATTTCCTGGACTCCGTTTATCCAGGTTATCTCCTAACAATTGTTTTCCAAATCTTCCTTTCGATTGTCCCGAGTATGTGAGCTGTAACGAGTCTTCAATTTACTCCCCTTTTTTCTCCGTTGCAAAATCCCTGGCCATTTTGTTCCACCGATAAATCGATATTGGTAAATGGAATACGGCTACTGTATTGTTCATGTACTTGTAACCAAAGAACAAAAAATATATATACATATACATATACATACATACATACATATATATGAACAAATATTATGGTGTCCCATGAATTTCTTCCTCTCTTTTTTTTTTTTTTTTGATGCGAAATAAATACACGATACTGAAAAAAATATAGGGGGGACACCCTAATAACATAAATATTGATAAGCGAATAATTGACCCGCTCATACAGGGGTCTACGAATGTAAAAAAAAAAAAATAAAAAAATAAAAGAATAAAAAAGAAATGAATTATTTCAAAAGAGAAAAGAAATATTCGACGTGAAACTATATTGCGATAGATAAATCGATGGACAATTCGATTTCGTTTTGTAATTGAAATGAAGCAAGCAGGACAAGGATAAAAAAGGATTAAAGAGAGAAAGAGAGAGAGAGAGAGAGAGTTATAAGTACTGACCTACGATTCGAGAGGAAGAAGGTACCAACAAGCATTCTCCTGTTAGCCGGTGATCACGAAAGTGATCGGTAAGAAGAGATAGAAGGTTGTAAGTGGGTCAGTACGGTGGTAAACCCTGGACTGGTCCCCATGGGTTGCGTCCAGTGCCGTAAAAGTTTCTTCTTATTTCTCTTCTCCTTTCTTTTTCTCTCTCTCTCTCTCTCTCTTTCTTTTTTTCTGTCTCTCTTTCTCTTTCTTCTTCTCTTTCTCTTTCTCTTTTTACCGTTTCTGTTTCACGCGCAAACACACATACGTATACATATACACACATGTATGCGTACGTACACACGTTTATAAATATATACATACATACAGATATATATATAAATGTGTGTGTGTATATATATGCGTGTATACCTATGTACACATATACATATATGAAGTAGTTCGAAAGGAAACTTTCGTCCACCGA
>OU427001.1:5250790-5270790 GCA_911387935.1 Dolichovespula saxonica
AAAAAATAAAAATAAATAAAAAATCGAAACAAGAAATAGACTCGATTTCTATCGATAAGGATTGGATTAACACTGGCACAACAGACCTTTTAGACCGTGCAAAAACTGAATCCTAATGTATCGACTTTATTTATCATTATAATAATGGATAATATTATCCATTCCAATGGACATTTCCTATCGATCGATCGATCTTTCGACTCGAAGTTAGATCAACCTGTCACCATATGTAGCTCTCTCTCTCTCTCTCTCTCTCTCTCTCGACCAATAACCGTTTCTCTCGAGATACCGTTATCGGCAGGTTCTAACGAACCATTGAGATATCGAGTTACATATACCAAAGCCAAGAAGCGCCATATTGGAACCTTCCCTCGATATTATTATATCTATTTAATTTCGTTCCGCCATAACGAGTTATGATTTTACAAACGTTCATACCCTACAGCTCCTTTTCTCTCTCTCTATTATTTTTTATTTTTCTGTTTTATTTATACTTCCGATACTGTGCATACACACATACATATACATACATACATATATATATATATATATATGTATGTATGTATATGTATGTATATATATATGTATATATGTATGTATGTATCTTTTTCATTGGTCGCTTAGAGTTACTCCGATTCGCTCCACTTCCTCCATTCTTCGGCCTACATCGTGACTTCGAATAGAATTAATCGTTTGTTATTCGCTCGAGTAACAACACGGATTTATACCAACACGGATGTTCCTCTGCCCGATGTCTATCTTTAGTCTTTTTTCTCTTTCTTTTATTTTCTTCTTTTCTTGTCTTTCCTTTTTTTTTTTCTTTTTTTATTCTTTTTTTTTCCTCTCCATCTCTCTTTCTCTTCTACCATTTTATACGAGAACGTTTTCCGGTTTGTAATTCATATCGATTAGTTCTGTAAGGAAGCCATTTTCTACGGCTTCCATCCTTTTCATTTAGTTAGTTAGTCACGTAGGATCATAGTTATTGTGTAAGATCATTTGTTTCAACGTTGATTTATTCTAGTAACCTGATTGATTAATTAATTAAAAATAGACGGACGAGAAAGAGAGAGAGAAATAACAATTAATTTACTTTTATTTAAATTTACATTAGTAATTTAAAAAGTATTATTATTGTTATTATTATTATTATTATTATTATTATTATTATTATTATTATTATTATGTTTTTATTATTGTTATTGGAATTGTTTTATATCATTTATTATTTTCATTTTTTATTTCATTGGAATATTGTTATCATTATTAATTATTTAATTGCAACAACAATAATAATAAATTCATATCTCTCTCTCTCTCTCTCTCTCTCTATATATATATATATATATATATATATATATATATATATTTTTTTTTATTTTTTAATTCTAATCATTCCAATTAATCCTTCAAATCTGCAATCCGTCATATTTCTAATCGACTTAACCGAATAACATAAATTTCAATATTAATTACAACGACCAAACAACAAAATATTTCTTATAACAGTTGAAAATAGTTCTAAAAGAAAATATTAAACAACTTTACTAATTATTATAATTAAAAAAAAAAAATATATATTTTCCAATCATCCCTTGTAATATATATTTGAGATATATTTGGGATATATTTGAGATATATTTGAGATATATTTGAGCGTGTGTGTAAAAAATATAGTTGAAAATCGTAATTAAAAAAAAAATTTAAAGAACAATATATCGATATTAAAGGAATCAATAAAAAGGATATCAACTCAAGCACTGAAGGAATTCAAGAACTCAAGTAACTCATCCTTTTATCATTATGTTAATTTTCCCTACAATATAAACACACACACACACATACACTCACTCAGAAAACACGTATGTATACACAAAATGGGCGTTACTATGATTGTCTGACAAGTGTCGATGACTTAGCTTGGTCACTATTAACATCTCATTGAACGTTGACACGTTTTTATAATCAGTCACGATCGTTCTACAGACGATCTCACTTTTAATGCAAGACGCGTCGTATTTTAAAGATAGAGAGAGAGAGAGAAAGAGAGAGAGAGGGAAAAGGGAGAGGTAGAATAAAAAAAAAAATAAAACAAGAATCACTTGGTCGATACTTCAACGCATAATAATAAGTTAGCACGTTAGAGAGATAACAGTACCGAGAGTATTCCATGCATCATCATCATCATCATTATCCTCATCATCATCATCATCATCATCATCATTAACAGCATTGTCATTGTCATTGTCGTATGAGACACTCGTAACCCATATCAACAAGCTGTCATTTTGAGAATCTTGTCTCTATTGTTATTATTATTATTATTGTTATTGTTGTTGTTGTTGTTGTTATTAATAGGTATTTAATTTTCTTGACCGTTAGGATTCATTAGAGAATTATGTGAATTATGATTTAATATGCTTTAATATCACAATTGATTTTATATTAATAATTATGGGATTATACGTATCAATGTACTTTACAAGTACATACATGTATATGCATATATATATATATATATATATATATATATATATATATATATATATATATATGCATAAATATGATTGAAGTACCCGACGTATCAAAAGTTCCTTGTTTACCGTTAGATTCATTAGATTTACGACAATTATTGTATTTAATATGCTTTAACAACCGTCGATTTTAAATTAATAATCTTCGGGATTACACGTATATGTGTACGGTAAACATATAGGGTGGATCAAAAGTTCCTAGGTGTTATCGAAAATAAATGAATTCTTTTTTTTCTTTTTTGAATTTTTTATATAATTTCCGAATATTAGAATTGTTCCGGTTAATTCGTTCGTCAAATTGAAAAGCTATTTATTTTATCCATTTTATTTCATTTTATTTTAATGTATTTTAATTTATTTTATTTATTTTTTTCATTTTTCTCCTCGTAATTTCAACCTCGTTGAGAAATGTTTTAATAACAATTTCTCATTGCTCCCATCAATTATTAGGTATTATTATCGAGGTATTAATGATCCAACTATGATCTTCTTTCTTTGCGATAAATTTTCATGAGAAATCCGTTAATAATAATCTCTATTGTTAATTCCACAATTGTAGGATTATTATCGTGGATATTGGCGTATTCGATCTTTTCTTTTTTCTGTTCTTTAATTTTTTTTTCTTTTTTTTTACAATAAACTCAATAACAATCCTCTGATGCGCATGCGTCGAATATTTGTGATTAGATTTTTATCGGACGCGATAATTTTTTTTTCAATAAACAATTGTTTTTCTTTCAATATTGATTTATTTCAATAACCGTTTTACCTTTTAAATTGAAAAAGATCAGTTTTACAGTATCATTTAATATTATTTTCTTGAATCCTTTTTATTTTTCTCTTTTTCACTTTTCCACAATAAATTTCTATCGCGAGAATATTATCGATAACAATCGTAATTTTCTGATGCTCACCGTTCGAATAATTTTTATCAGATTTCTATTGAGAATTATTATTTTCCAATATTAACCCATAGAATTAGATTAAAAGTGATCGTTTATAAAGAACGTATTTGAATATAATTATGGTAAGTGCATGAGCATATATGTCCATACGAGTCAGGGTTTTTTCTTTTTCTTCATTTTTTTTTCTTTTAAGGACACACACGCGCCGATCGTATTTTTTAAAATGAAATTTGTCAGGGGACTCGTAAACGAAAGTGGAGCAGCAACATTGCGTTATTCAAGGACGATGGGAGGATAGTTTTAATCTTGTGTCCTCTATCGAGACACGAATAAATTTCTAGGACAAATATTATATAACATATACATGGAATATCGGAGTATTTAATATCATTATCGACAAAATTAATCGAATAATTATTACATTTTATTTAATTATAAATTGAAAGATCGACCGTCGGTTATCGAGGCCACATTTTTATCGTAAATTGTATATTAAAATTATTAAATTATAATAATCTTCTTTTCTTTTTTTTTTTATCAATATAAATCACTTATTTCACATACATTTTTATACATACATTTTTATAAATACATTTTTTATAAATTTTTTTTTTTATGCATACATATAATATTTTAATTGTATAAATGTTACTATATATATTACATCTCGTCCAATAAAACATAGAATTTTAACAATTATTTTATTTTTGGTTTCTTTTTTAAATTTTATGATTTATGATTAGGTTACGTGCGAAATATTTTTTAAAACTATTTTGTCGATATAAAAACAGGATGATGATGATAATGGTGGTGGTGGTGGTATTGGTGATGATGATGAGGATGATAAAGATGATAATAATATGGGGGAAAGAAAAAGCTGATTCAACAAATTATCTTCTATCTCGGTCTGTTAATTAAAGCGTGTTGTTCGAATATGGCAAATGCAAGAACGATCATTGAATTAATTTGTGTGCCTCATTTCCATCTCTTCGCCATTTTCCCCTCAAACATAATGAATATTTAAATTTAAAAGAAAAAAAAATTTTTTTTTTCTTGATTTCCTTTATAAACAATTGTATCCAAATCGTTCGATGTAAAATTATTTTCGAACAATCGTTTTCGAACAATTCGATTTTCAAACAATCATTCATATGTAATATATACATCTATATATATATATATTTTTTTTTTTATATATAAAGTGGACGGAACAAAATAATAGATAAATTTAATTTCGTTGAGATATTGAAATTACTGAATTGCGACATTTATATAAATATGTACGTTATACACAGGCAAATTAACGTAATATATATCGTTTGTCATATAAATTGTTAAATCTCAAATTTATTTTTAATTTTAATTTCTCGTAATGTCATTTGTAAAATTCGATCCATCGTCAATTAGCATTAATTTATTAATTAACAAAAATCAAACGTTCGTAATTCGATTTAAAATCTTTAATATTTTATATTCTCAATATATCACTGTCATTCGAATCGTTTACTCTTTAACGATTAAAATTTTAATTCAATGAAATTACTGAACTTTTTTTTTTTTTATCTCTTTCAAAAGAGTAATGAAATTATATGAATATTACACACACACACACACACACACACATCTATATAGTCTTATCGTATAATTACAACTAGTATACTTGCAAAATACCTGTATGTATAAATTTAAGCGATTTGCATAATCTGATCATACCGAGTTAATTAACAAAAATTATCAAAAGAATTGGAAAGGTAGAGAGAGATAGATAGATAGATAGATAGATAGAGAGAGAGAGAGAGAGAGAGAGAGAGAGAGAGAGAGAGGAGCAAAAGTATCGCGGAAGTAAAATCGATAGGGCGAGAAAATCATTACTACGATGTAATGATAGAGAAGGAAAGATTCCTTGCACAACCAGCAACTGCAATAGTAACAGCAACAGCAATAGCAACAGCAACACCAACAGTAACATTAACAGATATAGTAACAGTAACAGTAACAGTAACAGCAGTAACTCCGATAGTCGATTACGACACACGACAATGCCAGGCAGCGTGCAATTTCACTCTCGTCCGAATGAATAAAAATGAAAGAGAGAAAGAGAGAGAGATAGATAGATAGACAGAGAGAGAGAAAGAGAGAGAGAGAGAGAGAGAGAGATAGTTAGACAGACAGAATAAATAGATGGATAGATCAAAATTGCGCCATATCGTCGCGCCGGACGAGAGATTCGGGCGGACCTAGAAAGCGTCTACGAAATGCTAATTCTTTCTAGCTTAGCTTGGCTGCTTTAACTTAGGTTAGGTTAGTCTTAGCTTTGCTATCGTACGCTTGGCCAGCCAACGTAACGCTGACGCGAGGAAAAGAAATTCGCGAATGAAGAAGAGAGAGAGAGAGAGAGAGAGAGAGAGAAAAGAGTAAAAAGAAAAAAGGAGAAAAAAAAATAATACACGGTGTCTAGAACGTGTCTTAAAGAAAAAAACAACTTCGCGTGGGTATATTATGTTTATCTCTCTTGATCTTTCAAAGAGAGAGAGAGAGAGAGAAGGTGTGTGTGTGTGTGTGTGTGCTTTGCAAAAAGGTCAGAGACATCAAGATTACCTCGAATATTCGGTTATCTCTCAGGATCGTTTTTTATATTTCATAATATTATCTTAAATAATGAATAAGAAAAGATTTATGTGTGTGTGTGTATATATATATATATATATATATATATATATATATATATGCGTGTAGTAATATAGTAATGTCGAAATGATTAACAAATTTGTTATACATACGTACATATGCATATATGTATGTATGTAGTAATACAGTAATGTCGAAATAACGACAAACCGAATGATAAATACGTATGAATGTACTACATAAATATATATCTATAGATAGGTACGTAGTAATTCAGTAATTTCGAAATTTCAACAAAATTTAATATTAATATATATATATTATATATTTAATATATATATATATATATATATATATATATATATATATGTATGTACGAAATATCGACAATTATTTTAAAAATTTAAAATTTACATCAATGATCCGTCATTAAATAAATATTCTTTATTACAACACGAATAACATTTTACATAAATGTATATATATATTCGTACATATTAATGATAACGACTGAAATTTTTTTCCCATTAATTAAATCCCATAGATTATGAGAAATATTCCTTGATAGATATTGATCTACATTAATTAACAAAAGAATAAACAAATAAATAAAATATATCGAAATGTTCCTTGAAATTAATTATTCGTATTATGTTTGAATGATAATTATTATCATTTTTTATTTTTTCTTTTTCTTTTAAGACGTTCGACGGTACGAGGATGAAAGGTTACGAGGATCGCAAAAGGGCGCGGATTAGTGCTCCAAAGGGACAAAGGTCTTCGACCGTTACTACCGGAAATGACCATGACGAGCGTGGCTGTCGGCCCGGGTAGCCTTTTAACACCGCCAGCTATGTTAACACCGAAGATGTATCATCTACAGCAACCTTTAAATCCACCAACATCCTCGCCCACCTCTGGGAAAGTAAGTCAGAACCACACACCAAAAAAAAAACACACACACACACATGCATATACACGCAAATACGCATACACATGCACGTATACATACACATGCACGGATATACATGTATGTATGTATGTATGCATGTAGAGCAGTTATACGTATTCGTATTCATCCTTTCGTTCATTCATTTTCACAATTAATGCGTTAAATACGACATCAGAATATTCATATCTCCGTAAGCGATGAAACTTAATTGCGCCGAAAGGAAAAGTTAATTGCACCGATAGAAATCGGTCGGTAGAAAATATTTATTCTGCCAGGGGGAATTAGGATGATTGTTGGGAAGGGTAGGGCAGAGAGAGAGAGAGAGAGAGAGAGAGAGAGAGAGAGAAAGAAGAAGGACGTGTATGACACGTCGAAATAAATTCAATTCGATTATGTTTCAAAATATTTCAAAAATTACAATTAAAATTTTTTATAAATAATAATATTATACGATGTATAAATTCATATATATACAGGGTGTTTCACCTAAAGGAGGCCCTCCTATAACATACATATCATCATACTATTATATATATATATATATATATATATATATATATATATATATATATATATATATATGTATAAACTATTCATATTATTTATATACACTTATAAATATGTATATAAACTATTTATAACAAACCTATTTTTAAACCATTCGAAGTATGAAAAAATAAAAAAAAAATAAACAAAGAAAAAATTCAGACGGCCTCCTTTAGCCGAAACACCCAGTATATATGATGTCTGATATATAAGTTGTACCATAATACAATTGTATTGTTATATTTTCATACTACACACTATACATAGATATAATATTTATAATTATATTGTAATATACGTATACATGTATATGGTATTTCTTAAAAATAATAACAAAGATACATTTGTCTCTCGATAGGATGTGAAAAGTTTTTAGTAAAAAGAAACAAAAGAAAAAAAAAAAGAAATCGCATAAGAGATCGAATCTCTCTCTCTCTCTCTCTCTCTCTCTCTCTATTTCTCTTTCTCTTAAATGAAACGCTAATTATCAACATGGAGAACGTGTCGTACGTGTATCTACAATACGTGACTTTTAAAGTGGTTCAGAAAGTAGGAAAATATGGCGGTTGAGAACGATTAAGGTCGCGGACTTGGTGTCCATTGAAATCGAGAAGAGTTGAGATTAGCATTAAATGCGCAAAAGAGAGAGAGAGAGAGAGAGAGAGAGAGGGAGAGAGACAGAGAGAAAGAGAGAGTCTCTCTGTCGCATGAAAAGAAAAGAAAAGAAAAAAAAAAAACCCTGAAACTGAAACTCGTAACGAAGGACAATACTTATTCTTTTTCGTTCTGCATTTTTTTTTCTTTTTTTTTTTTTTTTAATTTTTTTTTCTCCGTTCTCTTTCTAGTCGGTGACATAAGGATTCACGATCCCACACTAACGCGCATGTCTCTTCAAACTCTTACGCTCCCTCTTCTTCATGTTCTTATTACTCTTGTTCTTCTCGTTCTCGTCGTCGTCGTAGTCGTAGTCGTCGACAATGGCTTTTACTGGTTTTGCCGTAAAACCGGAGGCCGGTTATGACATCGAATACTGGAGTATCAAGACTACAACTTCGCGTTTACGAGGTCGACTTTAAAAACTTAGAGAGAGAGATAGAACTTGCCATTTTGTTCTTTGCCACGCTCAGTTTAGTTAGATCACGATTTGCTCTCTTTCTCTCTCTCTCTCTCTCTCTCTCTCTCTCTCTCTTTATCGATCTATCTATCCATCCATCCATCCATCTCTTTGATCTTGATCTTGGATAAACATTTTCGTTTACTTACTAACGATCGTTAGTGACTGTGTTCGTCCGTAGTGAACTGTGTCTTGTGTCTTGTGTCCTGTGCGTGTGTGTGTGTCGGTGTACACGCGCGCGCGTCTGTATTTATCACGTGTGAATTTATTTTGCAAATATTTCGTAACTTCGTTAACAACGATTATAGAATCGATCGACGCGATGAAGAGATGTATAACGTTTAATCTTTGATTCGATTCGATCGATCGATCGTCCTTAGTGAACTGTGTCCCGTGTCTGTGTATGTGTGTGTGTGTGTGTGTGTGTGTGTGTGTATGAATATTTTCAGAAGTGATTTTATTTTGAAAATATTTCGTAACTTTGCTGACAACGATTAAAGAATTGATAGAAGCGATAAAGAGAGATATAACGTTTAACCGGTGATTTGGTTCGATCAATCGATTACAGGATCGATCCCGTTCAACGTGTGGCCACGTTCGTCGACGTTCGTGTACGTATATGTTCGTATATGTTCACGTATCATTATAATGTATGTATGCGTACGTGAATATCCATAGATCCTCTCTTCCATGCCTACCGGGATCATTAATGGTAATCGTAACTGTTGCGTTTATGTGGCATTCAATTGCGAGATTAAATCCCAAGCCGACCAAACGGTTTCGATTTCGTCACGAGTAAAATAAAATCACGAGCTCGGTTTTGCTGGTAGATCTACTTTTTCCTTTTATTTATTTTATTTTTTATTTCTTTTTCTATTTTTTATTTATTTATTTATTTTTTTTTTGACCTCGTTCGAAGACCCAGGCGCGACCGTGGCCCAAATTCGTAGACCTCTTTCTCTATTGTCGTTAGAAATTTTAATTTTGATCTTTCTTTCTCTTTCTTTATTTTATTTTACTTTATTTCATTTCTTTTTTTTTTCGTTTTTATTAATATCTGTACAGAAATTTCATTTTAATTTGAAAAATAAATGGAAAGAGAAAGAGAGAGAGAGAGAGAGAGAGAGAAAAGTAATAATTTAGGTGAAATGATGATCTATATTATACTAATTTTATTATATTCATGATATTACGGATTAGAAATGGTGGATTCGTTCTAATCAGTAAAAAAAAAAAAAAAAGAAACTTTGTTTCAATGAGTGATGAAAAGAGATGGACGGACACATGACAAAATTATTTCTATCCATTAATATAAAAAAAAATAAAAAAAAAAATATTCTTAATATTCTACGTTAATAAATTTTTTTTTCAATCAATAAAAAATTACATTTCGATATACTTCAAGGGAATAGAAAAAAAAAAGAAGGAAACACCGAAAGCTTCGAAATTTTACGTTCAAAATGTTCGCACATATACGTACGTACGTTCATGTAAATAACAATCGTCCCGCTTTAATAATATTACAGATTACTAATTAGAATCAATCTTCTCTCTCTCTCTCTCTCTCTCTCTCTCTCTCTCTCTCTCTCTCTCTCTCTCTCTCTTTCAGTTCTTTTAAAAAAATATTATTTTTAATTCGCAAGGATATTATCGGAGAAAGACGTCGATGAAAAATATTTGAATTTTTTTCATTGTCGTGCTCGCATATGCGCCCATTAACATACCTAATGCGCACTATGTTAATAATAATACGTCTATAACGTCGTAATGTATACCTTCCTTTTCTTTTTTTTTCTCCTTCTTCTCTCTCTCTTTTTTTTTTTTTCTTTTTTTATTTTTAACTCCTAAACAGCTATTGCTCGTTTTATGGACACAGCTTGCGACCTGTTACGTGAAAAGTTTTTCTAACGAACGAGAAGTCAATGAGTACGACGAATGGTTATTTCAAATGGGTATACACGTATATTCATCTGTGTACGTGCCCATTCGAAGATCATGCGTAATCGGGAAACTTAATGCCCGTCGTGTTTTTCGTTCCCCTATTCTTTCTTTTTTTTTAAAGAATTCTATCTTCGTTTCGAATTTATTTCGACAGATTTAACCTTCGCAGTCTTATGTATTTAGTGATCTTATATATTTTGTACACGCTCGCGCGCACACACACGCTTGTGTGTGTGTGTGTGTGTGTGTGTATTTTTCTTGTGTTTTAGTTTTCCTTTTATTTCTTTTTTATCATAAAAATTATTGCCAGTTTTTATATACGAGTGGTGAAATTGTCATTGCGCTATTCAGTTTTTTATTATTATTATTATTATTTTTTTTTTTTTTTTTTTTAATCGGATAACGAATTGTATTTTTTATTTATTATATTTTTTCAATATATTTTTAAATCAGAAAATTTTGCAAAAGAATTCCGATATAATATGTAAATAATATTGACAGTTTCGTTACGATACAGTATAGTATACTTATACTCGATTATATAATACTATAGCGTAATAGTACTTAAACATGGTTATACTATAATACATCATATTCGTACATAGTTAAATTATACTATGGTACAGTAATACTACGTAACATTTACAATCAGTCGTACTTAAGTACACGCCACAACATTACTTATGTCACAATGCAAATGTATTTACATTTAATTACGCTACAAAAGTTGCTTACAAATTTATTTTTATTCTCTTTCTTTCTTTCTTTTTTTTTTTCTTTCTTTTCCGATCATAGAAAAAGAAGAAACGAGTCACGAATGATTAATCGTTCTCGGTTTTAACAAAAATGAAAAATTCGTATTTCACTGTTCGTTTTATAAATTATTGCGACGATAAACAAACAAATAAAAAATAAAGAATAAATAAGTAAAGTAAATAAAAAAGAAAAGAAAAGTAAATGACGCTTGAATGGAATATTTCATAAAGAAAGCCGGATACAAACGTTCGATCTCTCGGAAATATTTGTACATCTCCGCCTTTTTTTTTTTTTTTATCGAGCTATCGATCGTGAGTTTACAATACTTTCTCTTTTCTTGCTCCGCCTCTCCTTTTATGGCACTTTTTAATCTTTATTTTTCGTTGTCGTTGTTGTCGCGCGTTTTTCTTTTTCTCCTTTCCATTATTTATTTATTTTTTTTTTCTTTTGCTTCTCGTCCTTTATTTCATTCCTTCTTAAACAATCCTTCATTTCTTAAAAAAACTCTCTCTCTCTCTCTCTCTTCCTATTTATATATCTCTCTATCTCTATCCCTATCTCTCTCTCTATATATATATATATATATATATATATATCTCCCTTTCTCTCTTTCAATCTTTATTGCTTTCGATGCACTTTCATTTGCATCGAAATGAAGATTTTAAGTTGTTATGTATGAGCGATTAGGAAGCATTACGAGCGCAACATATTACGTGGCTGGTTTCCTCGTAACATCATCGATCAACAATGCTCGTTACGATGAATAATTATTTATGCGAAGTGAGAAAATGGAGCTAACGTAATCGGGCGAGAACAATTTCGCGTTTACGAGATTATTATCCTAATGTCGGCGGGCATAGGTATACACGCCGTGGTATACACTCGGTCGTTATTTTTTATTTCTTTTCTTTTTTATTATTCTTTTTCGTCTTCTTCCTCTTTTTCTTTCCTTTTTTTTTATTTTTCCTCTTTTTTTTTTTTTGTTCGGGCTCTTTGACCTTATGGGGGAGGAGGGGGAGGGGAGGGGAACGTTAGATCGACCGTAGTTACCGTTTAAACGTACCTCGAGATTATTTTAAACGTTTCGAATAGACGCCTGTACGAGCGTACTCGAATCTACGATACTTCGGTACTTCGATTTATAAATTAAAAAAAATTTAATCAAATTTTTGATTAAATTCAAAATTTTTACAAATTTTTTTTTTCTTCTTCGACAACGGCAATCGCGACGCACGATATTTGTTTAGGTTTATCGGGGTTTCGTAAGAAATTTTATTTTATTTTATTTTTTTTTATTTTTTATAATTAGTGCTTTTAGATAACTATGCAGAAATGTAAAATGTATGAGTGGATGTTAAATTTAAAGCATATGTGTGTTAATTTTTTTTCTTTTTAATTTCTTTTCAATTTTTTTCTCGACGCAAAATTAATTATTAATTAATGTTCGCCAAGAAATATAATAATAACAATAATAATGATAATAATAATAGTATATATAATTGATAACTATTAATAATTATATATGATACATAAATCGATATATAATATTTATATAACAGATATTAATTACAAAATATTATTTGATCTATCGATATCTAGGTCATTGGTGTTACATTAATGCATTAATTATATATGATATCTATCGCGTAAATAAAAATTTAAAAACAAGAATAAACAAAGAAATATAAAAAACAAGCACAAAAGATTGTTTAAACAAAATCAAACTAAATTTGAAGGATATAAAATATGGAACGTTGAATGGAGTGAAAACAGGATCGTAGGTTTCGCGTAAATAAAAATTTAAAAACAAAAACAAACGAACAAACAAAAGATTGTTTAAAGAAAATCAAACTAAATTTGAAGGATATAGAATATGGAACGTTGAATGGAGTGAAAATAGGATCGTTGGTTTCGAAGCATAACACAGTCGTGAGATAACGATCGTTGGATGAATAAGTTTTGTAATAAATTCAACGACATCGAAACGAAAGGAACGAAAAAGGAACGGAATGGTCGATCTCGTTGTGTAATTCCGGAGACGCAATCTTCGTGCTTATGGAAGAGACACGAGCGTGCATAGAAACGAGGATGATGATGGATGATGCATCGGCTGCAGCCGATGCACCGGTGCGACTGCCGTGACCTCAGGATGTACACATAAATTTATAAATGTATGTGCATTTTCTCCGTGTATATATATATATATATATATATATGTGTGTGATGTGTATATATATATATATATATATATATATATATATATATATATAAATATTATATATATATATATATATATATATATATACATAAATATTATATATATATATATATACACATCTGTGTGTGTGTGTATGTATGTATGATATATAACGTCAGCTCTAGATAGAAGAAGATAAAAGATCTTACGCGATGATGAACACGAGTATGAGACATAACACGAATACTTATCGATCGTAATTTTATAACACACACACACACATACATACATATATAACAAAGAGAGAGAGACATACATACACATTTCCAATTTTTCTTAACATTATCTTTTTGATAATAATCTTTTTCATTAAGTTTCTTATATTAGTCAATTTCAAGATTTAATTTTTTATTTACTAATCTTATGGCTTCATATATATATATATATATATATATATATATATATATATATATATGCAATATACGTATATAATTATATGGGAAATAGTTTTGCAAGAAAATATCGAAAGTTGTTGCTGTCTCGGAAATCTTATTTCATAAAATCCTTCCGAGTTATTCACTTTGTTTTCCTTTTCATCTATTCTTTTCTTCTTTTCCATCTATTCCTTTTCTTTCTTTTATTACCTAATCAGATCCATTAATTTATGTAAATATATATATATATATTTTAAGTATCAATTAGATGTACGCGTTTATTGGATATATTTTTTTATTCGGAAATAAGAAACTCAAAGAAAAAAAAAAATATTTTATACATCCGTGTACAATGGAGGAGTATCTTAAGATTGATTGATGATAGACGACATTTAAAAAAAAAATAAATAAATAAATAAATAAGAAAGAAAACAAAAAAGTATCTACAAATTGAAAATGTCAAATATTTGATTTCCAAATGTATCAAACGTTCCAATGCTCATACTTAAAGTGATTAAATAGTGATAAAAAAAATTCTTTAATTTAATATCGATCATTCCTTTTTTTTTTCGACGATCGATTTAGGCTAATTTTGTGTTTCGTCAGATCGCAAACGAACGTTCGGGCTTATAGTTTTCTAAGATCTGAGAGAAAGAGAGAGAGAGAGAAAGAGAGAGAACATAGAAAAAAAAGATCAGTACAAAAATATTCTAAAAAGATTGATTGACTTTTAAAACGACCTAAGAACTTTTGGCCCATCCTGTACGTCTCTATATCTATCTCGCCCTTACTATATCTCTCTACATCTTCGTCTCTCCATCTCTCCTTTGATTCTGCAAGCAGCATCAATTCCATGCTAACGGACGGAATGAAAATGGTTTTAACCGCGGTTATATGACTGACATTATGCGTTATTGCGTTTCGCACAATTAGCGTGGCCGTGCCGAGATCTTAGAGAGTAATATCTACCGAAATAAAATAAGAAAAAGAAAAAGAGGAAGTCGAAAAAGAAGAAGAAGAAGAAGACGAAGAGGAAGATGAGGAAAACAAAAACAAAAAACAAAAAAAAACAAGAAACGTGCATGATTCAAACGCACGAGGGCTAACTCATTCTTAGTTAGACGAGATAGCGTCGTCTCGAACGCCATTGGAGGACGTTGACACTCATGCTCTTGTCTTTCTTCTCTCTCTCTCTCTCTCTCTCTCTCTCTCTCTCTCTCTCTCTTCTTTCTTCTTTCATCGTTTTTTTTTTCTGTTCCTTTCTTTTTCTTATTTTTTTGTTTTTCTTCTCTTCCCTTTCCCATTACTTCTACGTAAGAGTGAGAAGGACGGAATGATCGCGTTCACGACGATCGATTCGAACTTACTTCCGGTTCGAGTTCGTCCACGTCGATCACGAAAATCGGAGGAAGTTATTTTTCATACGTTTATGCCTTTCGAATTTAATATTACCGCGAATTTTCTCTTCCGATATTTGGTTTATTACGAAAAATAGCGATACACCGTTTTATTATTTTCTTAAATAATTATCATTTCTTATTACAACCGTACATGAATATATAATGCAACTATAATTCATATAATATATATAAATATAATTTCTTTCTTTGATGGGAGAGGGGGAAGAGGTGATTATAATCGCGGTACGTGTGACCGACCTTGTTCCTCTCTCCAATTTATTTATTTTTTTTTTTTTTAAATCATTATAATCCATATTTATAAATATCTTTAATATTAATATTCGTAAATCTGTCTAATGTACTTAACGAAAAAAATATTCGCACCATTTCATCTCTATCTAATGATATATCATTAGTTTTTCTTTTTTTTATTATCGTTTTATTATTATTATTATTTTTTTTTTTTTTTTTTACGTTTCTTATTGCTCAATACATGAATTTACGTATTCGTGTTATCGAACGAAGTGACATTTATTCCAATAATATTATTTCTGTCTGACAAATTTCTTTACTTACATTTCATGTCACTTAATTCTATCGAACGCGTAAACGGCTTTTAGATTAAAATTCGTGTCTGGTTTGCGTCTAAACCTGTTAACTTAGATTTTGACAATCGACGAAACTCGAATCACACACGTACACGCGTTATTTATTTAATAATAATAAAAAACATATATATATATATATATATATATATATATATATATATATATAAATATATGATTTTATTAAGTATAATATAGTATAATTTTTACAAGTTCGATTAACAAGTACATTAACAAAATTAACGAGTATATGCGCATATATATATAAAATTATATAAAATTTTGATCGAATATATTAAAAAAGTTTGATATAAAAGTATGATCGAATTAATTTGATATAAAAGTTTGATCGATAAATAAAAACGTTATATATATATATATATATATATATATATATATATATATATATATATATATAAAGGTTTGTTCGAATTAATTTGAAAGTATGTTAATGACGTAGACGATATATGTAAGAGAAAAATGTGTTAGCATCGAAAGGTTCATTACGATTTCATGGAATTCTGAATGAGGGTTTGAGAGATGGGACAGGGATAGACGTAAAAAGAAAAATGAAAATACATATCGAGAGAGAGAGAGAGAGAGAGAGAGAGAAAGAGAGAGAGAGAGAGAGAGAGAAAGAGAGAGAGAGAGAGAGAGAGAGACATGATCGAGATAAGTAGCATAACTATTAATTAACAGTAGCTCGGGTAGTCAACTTTCGCCTGATGACCAAGGCCTCGATCGAGATGACCTCGCCAAATGATGCTCTCTCTCTCTCTCTCTCTCTCTCTCTCTCTCTTTCTCTCTCTCTCTTTCCTTTTTCGCGAGAAGCCATCGTCCTTTTTTCCGGACGTCGCGTTTCGTTGGCTCTCTTGCTCATCCTCCTCTAATCCTCTAACCGTAGTATTATATATATATACATATACATATATTTATATATATATATATGTATGTATGTAAGTATGTATTTATGTATTCGTGTGTATATATATATACGTATATATATCTATGTATGTATATAAGTGGGAGATGTTGAGGAGAAAACGTTGCGAATGGATTCACGCGATTTAACACAAGCGATCTATGCATTAATTAGGATGCCGTAACATCGGCGAGTTTTTTTTTATTGGGTTTTTGTTCTTCGATAGGTATTTCCTTTTGAACTTTAATAGCATATTTTTCTTTTCTTTTTTCTTTTTTTTTTATATATATATATATATATAAATTCGCGATATCACTTTCTTCGTTCCCTTTATCTATCGTTCGTGCGTGCGTTTCTCTTTTACTTTTATCTTTCGATACAACGAAGCTCTGCCTTTATTTTTCGTAATTCGTTTAATAATTGTGAAAAAATATATATATATTTTTTTTAATATATATATTCAGACGCGTATATCGTTTACAAACATTTGTGATATTATTTTTCTCGAGTTCTTCTTTCTTTTCATGTTTGTGTATATATATGAAATTTTTTGTTTTTTGTTTGTTTGTTTGTTTGTTTAATATTTAGTAAATAAGTTCAGAATGAAAGAGGAATTATATATACGTTCTTATCGAATATTGTTTATATTAGTTATTATAATGAATTGACGGTATATCTTTAAGAATGATTATATAAATTATTAAATTTCATAAAAATATGTGACATTACAAATTTACTTGTTCATCTTCCTCTTTTTTATTGGTTCATTAGTTATTCTTTTTATTATTATTATTATTATTATTATTATTATTATTATTATTATTATTATTATTATTATTATTATTATTATTATAAATACTTATCAAAAGAAAATCGTAAAAAAAAATATATTAATTTAATTTATTGAAAATATATTAATGCGACGACTTAAAGTATTTTTATTTTTTTTTTAATTTATAAAAGAGAGAAAGAGAGAGGAAGAGTTAAAGTACATGATTATATTATTATTGTTGGTAAATGATGATTGTTCAAAATGACTTAGCATGAATTATATTTGGATTCTTTTTTCCTTTTATTATTTTTTATTTTTATTTATTTTTTTTTTTTTTTTTTTAATAAAAATTGTAATATAAGAAAGAGGCGTGTTCTTCACACTTCCGCTTTCGTGCTTATAGCTCTTAAACTCGTTTTATTTATTTCTCAAGCTGCCTGGCAACCTTTTCAACCATGGTTGTTACGTTTATCATTTTTCTGAAATATATATATAACGTTAACTTCGATCGTTCGTTATCCATTTACAAGAGATTTTTGTTTTTTTTAAATTATTCAAAGCGTGTGTGTGTGTGTTAACTATTGCATTCATATTGTCAATATATATATATATATATATATATATATATATATATATATATATATATATATATATATATACACATAAATGTATATATAGAATGAAGCACTTGACTGGAACCACTTCAATTACTGCATAAGTAATGGTTTTAGCGAAAAATTTTTCAGATAATATTTAAATGGCATCGAAAGGGAGTGTATTTCAGACGTTCTAGATGAACGCATAAAGGTCATGTGAAGGTCAACTTTCTTTTTTCTTTCTTTTTTATGTTTAAATGGAATCACATATCCTTTAATGGATCGATCGATGAAGTTAGATAAAGAAAATTATTATCCCCATTAAAACATTATTAACCTATATACATACGTACGTATGAAAATGTATATATAATATTATTAGTTTAGGAGATATGGCATTCGAAATATTGTTAATTATTATTGTTTTTTTTAAATATAGCAAATTGATCGTGCGATCTTTTAGCGATATTTGAAATTGAGATAACTCTTGAACTAATGGTTTCTCGAGATAAATAAATTAATTTTCGTCTTCTTCTTTTCTCCTTTTATAGAGAATTACGAGCTGGATCGTTCATCGACTGATGTGATTAAAAAAAAATATATATATATATTATTCCGTTTAAAGACACAAACCTAATCTTCTCAAGTCTTCTACGAATTCCCTAAAAATAAAAAAGAAAGAAAAATAAAGAAAAATAACTAAATAGGTCAAATTATGTTATCTTCGAAAACATTCAATCTTTTTTTAGTTGCAAATTTTTTCACTAAAATTATTTATTCAAACGGCAATAGAAATAATAATTCCATTTACGTGCTAAACCATGCATACAATATACCTACATATTTATGTGTATATATATATATATATATATACATATATGTTTTTATATGTATAAACGATAAAATTTTAATGGAATCGACGATTTTGCAAGATCTCAAACAAAACTATCGTAGATTTCGTTTCACCTTAATCTATTTTCGATAAATAGATAGATATGCCCGATAACATGAATTTTGCACCTGCAATTGCAACGAACCGTAACAAGACGTCTAACGAAACTTAATGCACACACACACACGCAGAGAGACACACGCACTCACACCGACACACACGTAATATATTACAGATGTAAATAATATACGTGTATTTACTCAATACATTAATAGCGCATACACGCACATACAAATTCGTAATACGTTATAGACATATACATATGTATGTATGTATATATATATATATATATATATATATATATATATATATATATATAAGCATGTTTGTATATATAAATAATATATATATATATATTTATATGTTTGTGTATGTGTGTACATGTAAGTACATATTTGATACGTTAATGCACGCGCTGGTTTACTTTCTTATTTTCGAACAGAGTATGGCTCTTACGTGAGCTTGTGGGACAAGATTTTTACGAAAGTCCACGATCGTACGAGAAAGTAAAGTGTACCTCTTGCTTACAGTTTTGCCCTCAAGCCATCAACCTGCCCCATTTTCCGACCTTACCATGCTCTTTATGTGGTTTACTATAGCGGCATTGCAGCTGCCGCTGTTGCTGCAATGTCGATCAATCGAAATTTTATAACGAATTTTAGATTTCTCATTCATATGAATACTTCGCATACACGAACATTAGAATATATTAAATTTAACAAGCTTTATTTTTCAATTTTCTTTTA
>OU427001.1:5275790-5295790 GCA_911387935.1 Dolichovespula saxonica
TGTCCAGGGGCCCCGCCGCCCTCCCCTCCCTCCTTACCAGTTCATCTTGTCGATTCTCGATCGGAATCCTTGGTTCGCGATAAAGTCAGCTGCGATTTCTCCGGAGACGGAATCGAATTTAAATTGCCAGGTATACAGCTGATGCTCGAGTCGTTCACTTTCCCTGAACTGTTCGTTCGTTCGTTCCCCTCTTCCAACATTCGTTCTCTTCCTCTTCCTCTTTCCTCTTTCCTCTTTCATCCTCGATCGAACATTCTCTCTCTCTCTCTCTCTCTCTCTCTCTCTATCTATCTATTTATCTCTCTATATCTCTCTATATATCTCTTTATATTCCTTCTTTGAATTCAACTCGCGTACGGGAACCTCACCCTTTTCTTATCCTTCCCATTCTCGGGGAATAACATAAATGCGTTCGACGGTGGTTCGCTTTGACGAGCAAAGATTTGCGGAAGAGACTTGACGATCAACTTCTTCGAGAAAAGAGAGAGAGAGAGAGAGAGAGAGAGAGAGAGATAGATCGATAGAAAAGAAAGAAAAAAAAGAAAGAAAGAAATTTGTGTGTGTATGCGTGTGTGTGTGTGCTTGCGTATGTGTATGCGTGTGTGCTTGCGTGTATGTAACAATTCGTGTGCGTGTTCGTGTGTGTGAGAGAGAGAGAGAGAGAGAGAAAGAGACGGATAGATCGATAAAAAAGAAAGAAAGAAAGAAATTTTGTATGTACGCGTGTGTGTGTATGCGTGTGTGTGTATGCGTGTGTGTGTATTCGTGTGCGTGTGCGTGTGTGAAAGAGAGAGAGAGATAGCTCCCTCTTTCGTGCCGTTAAAGGGAAATCCAGACGATCGATCAATCGATCGACCGACCGATCCATCGATCCCTAAGATCAATGCGGGGTTCGAGTGAGACGAGAGCCTTAGCTTGGCTTTCTCGATATATCTTTTTCGATATATCGATTTCTACGAGTGACGAGTTGTTGGCTTTGCTTGTAATTCAAACCGAGATAAAAACAGAAAGGAGGAAGAAGAGGGAGAGGAAGGAGAAGGAGACGAAGTAAAGAAAAGAAGGGAAAGAAATAAAAGGAACTAACAATACTTCGTCTTCCTTTGACTCCTTCTATCTTTTTTGCTCTTTCTATCCGTTCGATTATCCCGAGAAAGACACACGAAGAAATTTTTCCAACCGTATAGCAAATGATCCTTCTACCGGGTTCAAGGTCAAGAAACAAGAGAGATAGATAGATAAATAGATAGATAGATAGAGAGAGAGAGAGAGAGAGAGAGAGAGAGAGAGAGAGAGAGAGAGAGAGAGAGAGAGAAGGGTTCTACGTACGCTTGGTATAATGATCGATTAGTCCTTCCGCTATCAATTTTTTCTTCGGTCTTGAAACTTCGTTAGAGAATGAACTTCGCTTAGAGGTCGTGATCAGGATATTACCTATTGCAATGATGACTATGAAGAAATTTTAATCAAACTTATCGATGATGATGATGATGATGATGATGATGATGATGATGATGATGATGATGATGATGTTGACGACGACGACGACGACGACGACGACGACGACGATGATTATAACGAAGAGTTGTCATTCGTATAATAATTGTATATTAATTATTATCCAGGACATAATTTTCTTTCTTTTTTCTTTAATGTTCCACTTCGTTCTTCTATTATTTTACATCTTTTTTTTCTCTTTTATCTTTCTTCGATTTCTTTTTTCTTTTTTTTTTTTTAAAGACATTCAATCTCATAAAATTATTCCTAGATTTATAAATAATTATTTGTAATCATTATAAAAATCAATGTTTATATATATTTTTTTTCATTTTACACATATATATATATATATATATATTTTATTAGAGAATAAAAAAAGTAATATTGTAAATTATACATATCCAATATCATTATAATTACAACTATAATCTATAATACAATTTAATATTAGTATTAAATAAAAATAATGTAGTATACATTAATAGCATATTATTAATAATGCTATTAGTGTAATTAGATTGTAATATTAGTCGTTTATATGTAATTTATAATAGTGCAATTACACTGCACCGAGCTAAACTTACACTTAAACGTATCTTAACTTCCTGGATATAAATAATTCGTGATAATTAAAAAAAAAAAAAAAAAAAAAAAAAAAAACGAAAAAGAATAATAATAATAAAAAAAAAATTAAATCGAATTAAATTAAAAAACAAAGAAGAAAAAATGCAAATCCAATCGATAGCTCGTAACTAAAAATTTACAGGATACCAACGTAAAAACTTATAACGACGATATTAATTAGAACGATATCTATTTCAGAATTATGATACCCTAAGCAAGAGCAAAAAATCTTGGAGCGTGAGATTGGGCCTATCACGGCAGAATCAAAACCCGGATGATCCTGTTAAGGGTTGGGGTACGATAAGCAACGGTAGCGCATTATCCCGTCAGATGATCTACGGGGACCCATGGCTTTATGGGACGGTCCGATCGTCGAGGCCTGGTCACGATCCTCGAGCCTTTCTGACACCGGGACACCCGCACCCACCACCACCTCCACCACCACCGGGTGCACCGCTTCTCGTGGTATGTTCCTGTCCGGAATTCCTTTGCGGAACTACCAGGAAACTCGGAAGCAATTGCCGCAAGTGCGGTGGTCACCGATTGGCTGGTGTACCTTTAGGAGGAACTTGCCGGTTACCAGCACCACCATCGAGGTCCAGACCCAGTCTGGCAGGTAACATTTACTCGCCAAACTTATTCCATTTTTTTTTTTTTTCCTATTTTCTTTTTATCATTATACATATATATATTTTTTTTATCGATGTCCAGTCAACGACCACATTTCCCGGTTTAAAAGAAAAGAAAAGAAAAGAAAAGAGAAAAAAGAAAAAAAAAAGAACAAGTTAAAGCGAAAGTTCGTCGGTCGAGTTTTTGTTGTTGCACGTTAGAAAAAAAAAAATTATTTGTTTCCTTCTTCTTTTAACGGTCACGCGTGGACGTAACGGTATAAAAATATTTTTTTTTTTTTTTCCCCGTAATCCGGCTCGATTCGTCGTTAAAACCCTTTGTGTATTTATTTTCGTTAAACGACGATGAAGGATCATTAATGTTTTGGTATACGTAAGATACGAGCATATGCGTTTGAAACGTTAGGTGTACTGAGACCAGCGATGGACGATCCGTACGATCAAATGCGAAGGAACAGATTGGTGGAGCCGAGATCGAGAGCACGGAGTATCTCGCCGCACAGGCCGTCGTCCCAACGAGATTCGCGAAGCCAGAGCGTATTGACGAGGAACCTGAAGGAACGAAAGGGTTCGATAGAGGGTTGTACCACTTCGAGATCAGAGTGGTTCGACAAGGAAGGTACGGTGCATCCTCATCTTTCTCATCATCATCATCCTCATCATCTTCATCAGCAACAACAACAACAACAACAACAACAACAGCAACAACAACAGCAACAACAACAACAACAACAACAGGACGAGGAGGAACCGGGAAGTCGCAAGTTACGACAGAGCTTCGTTGGTGCATCGAACGATCATTGGCCGAGGAAGGAGAGTCAAACTGAGGAAGTACAGAGGAATGGCGCGATCGATCGATCGGCGTGTCAAAGATCGATTCCGCGTACCTCGAAAAGATCGAACGGGATTGGCAGGAGGAACAGGGACAGTCAGGATCGCACGGTAACAACGAGGACGTCCGGGTTGACGTCGACCGATAGTTTGCCAGTTAAATCATTGACAACGAGAACGATAACGACGTCCTCCTCGAATCAACAACAAGACGGTCACGTCGATTCGAGAAGAAGTATACTCGAGTGCGACGTCAATCCTTATCTGTTATTGAAGAAACAAAAATACGAGGACGATCTCAGCGACGATCTGTCGGACAACGCGTTGGAAATGGAAGGGGATGTCTCCGGGACACCGTCGAATCTATTCGATCCTTCTAAGGTCAAATCGATCGAAAGGATACCAAACAGGGTCGGGGCGGTGGCGGCGATAGGTGGACAAAGGATTCGCGTGTTCAACGAGCCAAGAGAGTTGTCCGAGGACGAGGAGAGTACACCGGTCACGAGGATACCGATACCTAAGGTATCGCCGAAAAGGCCACCGAGAAAATCGAAGGAAGCGAGGAAGGAAACGATCAAGAGTATATTGAAGAGGGGACGGGTTGCCGAGGCCAAGAGGAAGAACGTCCTTTTCAAGGTCGATAACGTTATATTCGCACCGGAGAAACCGTCCGAGGCAACCCGACTTTCCTGGAGTAGAATAGGTAGGTTCGCGAATTGTACGAAGGACTCGCGAAAAAAGGAGGAATCCGAGGAGGATGAGGACGAGGACGAGGACGAGGACGAGGACGAGGAGGACGAGGACGATAGGGCTAGGATTATAGTCGAGGAAGATGAGGAGGGGGAGGTGGAGGAGGAAGACGACGACGACGACGACGACGACGAAGACGACGAGGTGGTGGGGGGGGAAGGGGAAGAGGAAGAACCGATCGTACCTAAGGAACAACAGGAGAAACACAAATTCATAACCATACCCAATATCAGTGATCCCAAAGCTGACAGGAATAAGGGCAAGGATTCTAAGACGATTAAACAAGTTAGAAACGTTACGACCAATGCGATCTCATCTTCGAAGGTCGACGAGAATCGTCTCGTTGCTAAATCGAACGACGATTCGTTCGAGATACGTAAAGAGTGTCGCAAGGAGATCGAGACTATCGGATCGAACGGGAACGTCGTCGTATCCTCGTCGTTTAACTACGAGATGACCTTAGACCGATCTTATCCGAAGTGTAAGAGAACCGACAACGATAGGATCAAGTTCGAGGACGAAACGGAATTGGAGATCGAGATCGAAGAATTGAACGACAGGATTCCCTCCATCGCTGTTGACGAGAAGGATCTGATACTTAGGTCGGAAGGTAAGATAAAACTATTATGTCGTTTGGGAAAATAAGGTATAACAAATAGCGAATCGTTTTGTCATGTTACGTTGGAAATCGCTTGCTCTTCATTTCGAGACACTTTACGTCGAATAGTTATTTTTCTTTATTTAATTAATGAATCGCAAACCAACGAGATCTCCCTAGGAACATTTGGTTCACCCTATATTTTTTGTTTATTTATATATATATATATATATATATATATATATATATATATATGTATGTATATGTATTATACGTGTACATACGCATACGATAAACACTATCGTACCAATCGTCCTGATTGAACGTAAGACGTTAACATCAACGACTTAGACTTATCTGAAACATTCATGGACCTTAGCAATAGTTATATCTCTCAAGGATAACAAGTACACGTTTATCGTTTCCTTGGCAAACTATTTTTCAAAAGGAAACCCTTCCATTTGGGAAGAGGGGAGGGGCGGGGAGGGGAGGGGGAGGGGGAGGGAGGTCTTATCACGAATCCATAAAGTCAATCGGATCGGCTAACCCGACCAAGTCCTTGTTTTGTCTTAGCTTTTACTCGTTACGAAGCTTTCAAGTTCATTCCCATCTTCCATTCTCTCGCAGCCTTACCTCTTATCTAATTTTACTCTACTTCTTAACCGTTCAACGATGGGTATATTGAACCCTACCGTGTCTTATTTCCTTTTATTTTTGTTTTCCTTGCTTTCTTTTTTTATCTTCATTACCTTTTTCTTTTTCTTTTTTTCCCCCCCATCGTAAACGCGAGAGCGGAGTCATTGATTAAGATAAGCAAATTGTTAGACATGTAAATTCTAAACTGGCAGGAAGTATTTATTATTTCGCCATTATTTGACGAGATATATCTAAACGTTTTAGTCCTAGCCAATATATATATGTATATATATATATATATATTTATATCAAATAAATTATCAAATTATATAATTATAATATTATAATTTATTAATTATATAATCAATTAATAATTGATAGTAATATTATAATTATGTAATAATATTGTCAATTATATAATTATAATATTATTATCAAATAAATATATACATATATATATATTTTTTCAATTATTATATATTTTCAAAGGATCTGAAAAACATGATCACCCGTTGATCTATCGATCGATTATCCTTTTTCGAAACTTTCAGGGGTTAATTTCATTACTTTTCTATTATTTTATTTTATTTTCATTTTTTTTCTATTTATTCTTTTTTTTTTGGTTCAGATTAAGTAAGAGTAGAAGCTTGCAGTAACTGTGAGAACCAATTGTGAAATCTGGAAGATCTCTAAGCAATAAGTGAAAGAGAGAGAGAGAGAGAGAGAGTATTTGATTGATTTTTCGAATAAACTAGGAACTTTTGGCATTCCTCGTCTAGGAATTTTTTTTATCCACGCTTCATAAAAATAATAAAAAAAAAATTTTCGGTTCTTTTTTTTTTTTTTTTTTTTTTTTATTTTAAATACGATCACAAAAAACAGGAGTGGCCAATATCCCGTTGAAAATTCCATCGGCATAGACAGTGAGCGTCCTTATAAATGACAACTTTCTACGACAAGAGGAGAAAGGTTAACCGATCCTGCCGACCCTGAGCTTTATCCTCGGGCATGTTCTCTACTTGTATCAGAACCTAAAAGTGATTCGAGAGACTCGATTTTTAAGTGTCGTTGTTGTAAGTGGATAAGGTCAGGGTTGGCCACCGTCGCGAGCCGACAAATATCAATCTGGATTAACGATTTTGTTTATACCAAGCAAATAACTTTGTTCCCTATAATTCTTGAACTGTCTGGTAAATTATTTTTTTTTTCATCGTCCATCGTCATCTTTTCCCTTTCTTCTTTTTTCAAGATTAAAAAAAAAAAAAACGAGATAAATCCTCGTTAACGCGGTTCCTTTTCTTTTAAGGTTGTTGTTTTTTCTTTTATTTTCTTTCTTCTTTCTTGTTTTTTTTTTTTTCTCAATACCTTCAAAATCTAGTATCAATTATTATACCGATAATTAAATCGAAGAAGGTGACGAGGTTGAGTTCGAATAGTTTGTAATTTTAAAGAGAACGATGTCGCCTTCCATCGACTGATCAAAGACAAACCAATGAACGTCGACATTTACGATAATATTTTTAATGTTTTTCTTCCTTTTTTTTTTTTTTTTTAATCGATCGACATTACGACACGAAGACGAGTAAGTTAAACGTCCGATTGTTTGCAATTTTTATATATTAATATTAAGATCGTTATTGATCGAAATAGTAACCAATGAACGATGTCCTTCGGTCGGCCATCTTGTTCTCGAATCCCCGACTCTAATATATATTATATATTTCTAATCAAAAAAAAAAAAAATAAATAAATAAATAAATAAATAAAAGAGACTCAATTTTGTGGTAGAAACGTTTGAAATTCCATGGCCGTGCGTGCGCGGCCGAAAGGATAGGAGGGAAAGAAGGAAGGATAAAATAAAAAAAAAAAAAAAAAAAAAAAAAAAAAGAAAAGGAAGAAAGAAAACCGGCGTGATTCGATTCGCGAAAGTGGACGCGTGGGAAAGAGATACGAAAGGGATCGGTACAATGCGAACAGCGGTCGTCCACCTTATATGGAAGGACGTGTACATATTTATCGTTGGGCACGTTCATCCTTCGTCCGTATCGTAAATGTCTACGTGTCACGGGACCCCGAAGAGTAGGAGGAATAGTTACATACTAATTTCACCCGCTGTATTTGGGCTCCTACTCGATTCGACTCGATTCGATTTCGATTTCGATTTCGATTCCCAAAGAAAAGGTCCCCTCCGCGGTTCCCTACACTTTTCCCTCCATTTCATTATCGTTCGTGTTTTAGCGTTTACTTTCGTTAAAAAAAAAAAAAAAAAAAAAAAAAAAAGAGAAAAAAAATTCTCCTTTCTATTTCACTTTTCCAAACGTATTCCCCTGCCTCACCTCCCCCACGCCCCCACCCAACCCATTTTCCCTCATTAATCTTCATGTCCGTTCACATCTCTTTTTTTTCCAAATCATTTCTTTTTTTTATTTATTTATTTTTTTTATTTTTTTCTTTTTTTTTTTTTATTCTCCTCTCTAATTTGGAAATAATCGAAGTGTCGTCGTAAGGCTTCGACGTAAAGAAACGAAGCCGAGGAGATGTTTTCTTTTCGCGTGACGGGTTGGAAGTGCGCCGCAATAAATTCGGACGAGGGGCGTCATAATGTTTGAAACGAGTTCCGACGATCGGCAGACGCTACCAAGTACAACGGCCGCCATCTTGGTACCCCGTCGTAAAAACTACCGGTATAATCGGGCCCCAGGCCCTCAGCCCCCCCCCTCCTCTCCATACGGCTTACAATGACATTAGATTTGAAACAAAGATCCTGTTTGCTCGTCCGACTTCTCTCGGCCGAGTTAGCTCACGAGAAAAATGAAAAAGACAAATGACGAAGACGACAATAACGACAATGAAGTGAGAAAATGGTGATATATTTATTATTATTATTGTTGTTATTATTATTATTATTATTATTATTATTATTATTATTTTATATGGGGGTGGATGAAATCTTTGTTCAATCTTTCGTTTGTTTTGTTTTGTTTTGTTTAATTTTTTTTTTTTTACATTTCGTAAGAAAATCTACAAACGATGTGGGAAAATGGTGATCTATTTATTATTATTATTATTATTAATAATTATTTCTATTATTATTTTATATGGGGGTGGATGAAATCTTTGTTCAATCTTTCGTTTGTTTTGTTTTGTTTTGTTTATTTTTTTTTTTTTTTACATTTCGTAAGAAAATCTACAAACGATGACGACAATGACAACAATAAAGTGGGAAAATGGTGATATATTTATTATTGTTATTATTAAATATTATTTTTATTATTATTTTTATTAATATTTTATATGGGGGTGAATGAAATCTTTGTTCAATCTTTCGTTTGTTTCGTTTTGTATTTCTTCATTTTTATATATCGTAAGAAAGTCTGCAAAAGTTGTTTCGAAGAATGTCTCGAAAACAAACAAATAAACAAACAGAAAATAAAGAACAATGACATTATTACTTTCCTTTATTTTCTAAAGTGTGGATATTAAATTTTTTTCGTTTGTTTAATTTTGTATTTTTTTTTTTTTTTCGAATCCTTTAATTTTCATTAACATCTTGATCTTAAATCACTATCACTTCCTCTACGATGATAATGGATCTAACAGGAAACGAACGTGATCTTACGAAATGTGTTCTTTGCTTATTATAATTCACGTCGTCATCTTGATTTCTCACCTGATCTCGAAAATTGTTAAAGAGACGCTAAAAGTAGACGAAATTGGTCTATGTATCGACTCCATTACTCTCTCTCTCTCTCTCTTTCTCTTTCTCTTTCTCTTTCTCTCTCTCTCTCTCTTTCTCGAATTGTGCAAATTAGTTTTTGAAACATAATTTTTGTTACAGTATTACACATTAACTCTGTTAGTATCGATGACATAACGAAAGTGGATTCTCACTTGCTCAACGCGTTGTTAGTTGGTTCGTTCAACCACCATTTTATTTCACCTCATCCTTTCTCTAAGCTCTCATTACCATGTTCTAATTCAAAGCGTTAAACGCTCTAAACGCTAACTTTTCATTGACCTGAAATCACGTTGAAATCTAATGGAACATTTTTTTAACATACATATATGGGTTTTGTATATATATTTGGTATTATATACAAAATATACACATTTATACAGATAAAAGTGCACGAAGAAAGAAAGTCTACGAAAATGAACGAAATGACTTTTGCCTCATCGTCTGTTTCCGGTCTTAGACAAGCATTAGATAATCAGTCTATAAAATAAACCTGTATAAAATTATTACCATAAACGAATCTGATATTTCTCTTTTTCTTCTTGGTTTTTTCTTTCTTTCTTTCTTTCTTTTTTTAGTTTATATCCGGTCTTAGAAAATTATTAGATAATCTTCCGTAGGTTGTAAATGGTCGTACAGATAAAATCATCTATCATAAGCTGGTCTGATGTAATCATTTCTTTTTTTGTTGTTTTTGTTGTCGTTGTTATATTTTCTTAATTAACAAAAAAGAAATTTACAAAAAATTATTTTCTTTTATATATATATATATATACACACACACACATATATATATATAATATATATTTATTACACATTATAGTCTTTCAAATATTCGCAAGAATAGAAAAAATAGAAAAAAGAAAAAAAAAGATAAAAGAGAGAGAGAGAGAGAGTGAGAGAGAAAAAGGATTTCGTTAAATTTGCTAATCATTCGTCGAAACTGTTAATTATTCAACAACGACCGATCCGGCGAATAAATCGACCGAACTCGTGGAATCTTCCTTTTTTAAAAAGTAGATCAAATGTTGGAAAAACCATTGCAATTTTCCAACCAGTGAGATTTCATGCTGGCTAACGCACAAACCACTACGAAAGATTTTCTTCGTCGGTGTAGATACTTTCACCGATCATTAACACATACATACATACATACATACATACATACATACATACATGCATGCATGCATGTATATACACAAACAAACACATACTCGTTCGCTCATTCACACTCACGCATGTACATATACATATATGTATGTCGAGAGATCGAGAAGAAAAGGGATTGGCTTCGAGATAAGATCGATATTCGAACTCGAACGTATAACCTATATTTTCTCTCTCTCTCTCTCTCTCTCTCTCTTTCTCACTCGCCATTTTCTTTTCTTCTTTTCTTTTTTTTTTTTTCTTATTTCATTTCTCGTTATCGCGAAGATCGCTTTCCTCTAATGATCTCATAACACGAGTGAATTTAATGTCGAACGGCGATCGAAGAAAATATTATATTATGAACGCATCGTTAAACTGTCCGGCATATTTGTGTTCGTATTTTAATTAATTAAAAAACAAAAGTATAAAGTAAAGTGAATAAATAAATATTAGAAATCTCTAATGATCTTCTCGATATTCGCGAGGCGTATCCTATAAAATCTTTCATTTTGACCAACGCCCGTGAACCCGTTTTTTTTTTTTTCTTATCTTCTTTTTCTTCTTTTACTTCCGTAACTTCTCCGATTTCAACGTGCGGTTTTATTTCCGTCCAAAAGAAAAAAAAAAGGAAGATGGGGTTTGGTATAACCGAAATACGAAGATTCGTGAGAATCTTGTGGATATCTTTTTTTTTTTACACTACTTGCTCGTAATGTATGTGTCGATGATCATTATTATAAAAAATGGGCTATGTGAGAAATGTTTGGAAAAATGATATTTTCTTTTTTTTTGTTTTTTTTTTTTTTCATGAATTCGATGTTACAATTTATAACAATAATAATAATAATAATAATAATAATAATAATAATAATAATAATAATAATAATAATAATAATAATAATAATAATAATAATAATAACAATGATGTAATACCATTTCAATTCCTTGTTGCATATGTGCCAATGATTATTATCAAAGTAGCCTAAAGTGCAAGATCTAAAAAATTTTTTATTCATCAATTAATTTTTGTTTACTTTTTTGACTGCCCATTTTTATAATATTATTTCCTTTATACATATATATATATATATATATATATATATATATATATATATATATATATAATTGATTATTATAAATACGGCTTAAGTGTTAAAGATCTAGAAAATTTCAATGCACTCAGAATTCAAAATAAAAAAAAAAATTTTCTTAATTTTTTCATCATTTTAAACGCGCGAGATTAATCGGAAATTTCAATGAATTCATATATTTATTACCTTTATCTCTTTTCATCTGTTTTCTTCAGAGAACACAAGAAGACCCTTCCTTACGCGTAGTCAAAGCGACCGATCATTCAGCAAGCCTCAGGTATCAGCGACGAACGTTCATTTCGCCGACACGATGCGCCTAAGCCTCGGGAAGAAGGTCAAAGAATCCTCGTCGACATCTACGACCCTAACGAACGAATCGACCGAAAACACATCTCACGTCGATCACGATCCATCGAAACGATCAGAAATCATCAATACGATTACCGATCCGACAGTCCGTACCGATTACGAAACGACAAAAATCGAATCACGAAAGGACACTGCAAAGGAATTAAGAATATCGAGCAAAGTCGTCGAAGTCAATGGCAAAGAAATCGTTGAAACGGTTGGATCGTCCTTAGCGAAGGATCGAGAGAATCTATCGAAGGAACATTTTCGTGGTATGAAACCGACTAGTTGGTCACCACCACCTGGACGACAGAAGCATCGTTTCAAGATAAACGAAAACGAAACGATCAACGAGGATTCGAACGTAGTAACAGGATCTATACAGGATCACAGAAGATCGGTATCGTCGGCGTCCACGTTATCCTGGAACTCAAATAGCTCGCATGGATCATCGAAAATAGAAATAGGATCGTCCTCGTCCTCGTCCTCGGGGTCGTCCTCGGGGTCATCGTCGTCCAGCGAAAGTAACGTTTGCAAAATCACGGTCAGTCCCCGAGCATCCTCCCCGTTGGTTCATAGATTACAAATAGGACCTGGACTTCCAATAACGTCTAAGAGAACGTCAATATTGATAAACGGCGATCAAACTAATTCGGGAGTCGAATCATCCTCCAATCAAGACAACAAAGTTACGATAAGCGTTGGCGGGGAGGACAGCGTTTGCAATCCAACGGTAATATCGGTCAATACCGAGATAATTCCGAAGATTCAAAGTACCGTAGAAACGCGTACCTTGGTTATATTGGAGAATTACAAGTCTAACATAGTCGTAGAGTCGGGCAACGACGAGATAAGAACGAAAACGTGTAAAATCGAGTTAAAGAGAAACGAGGAACGTATCAGGAACCTCGAGGAACCTTTGACCTTGCCAACGAAACGGGATAAACCTTTAGTCGACGTATCGTCGGAAGATGGGATCGTTAAATCGGATGAAGGAAAATCTGAAAGAATCAACGATAATAACGCGATATCCGTGAGATCTGATCGGTCGTCGCGTACGATTCGTTCCCAGGAGGATACGAAGGATAATAGGAACGAAGAGAAATCGAAAGAAACGGAAGAGTCGACCGTAAACGTCGACGAGGACAACGGCAAATGGTCCGACCTATCGAAAGAGGTCATGATATCGAAACTTTTGGAAGGATCGTTGAGGAAGGCACGCGAGAACGGTGAGATATTCGATAACGACGGTGGCGAGGCGATCCTGAAGATATTGAAACAGAGCTTGTTGAAGGGGAAAGAGTACGAAGGTTCGGAATCAACGTTGGACGCAAATTACTCGAGATCGTCGAGCTTCAACTCCGACACAGATTTCGTATCGACCAATCTATTCCTCGAGGAAAATCCTTACGAGGTAATCAAGGAACCGATTTACGAGGAGATACCGGACGAACCACCGCCATTACCACTTAGCCCACCACCCACCGAAGATTTTCTCAAGGACAGAATTTACTTCACCGACGTCGATTATTACAAAAAGGTCGTAACGGGCGAATACATGGGTTCGTATATGTCGGAGGAGGTTTTCAAAAAAACAAACTCGGACGATTTGACCGAATCGTATCTGTCAAAGAGCCCAGATGATTTCTTTAAAAAGATATCTTTGTCGGCCGACGACGAGAACATATCGACGAAATTCGAATTACTTAATTTCCTCGTGGATTCGAAGGATCGTAACACGAATGCCGAGGAGGAGGACGAGGAGGACGACGACGTCGAGGAGGAGGAGGAGGAGGATACGGAAGGTGACCTCGAGGCACTTTACGAACAAAAGGAGACTAGCCTAGGCGATCTCAGTTCAAAGAGTTCGCAAATATCAAATGTTTCCGACAGCAGCGAGGAATGTAATATTATCTTGACCAATTTGCCGGAAACGTTGAAGGTAAATGTAGAATTTTTTTTTTTTTTTTACTCTGTATATATGTATATATATATATATACAGGCCGAGCCAAAAGTTTTTGTGACGTTAAAAAAATATTAAAAAAAAAAAAAAATTGATCACTTAAAAAATCTTTCTCGATACTTTTACAAGCTAAAACTATGACACAAGATTAGAAACTTTTGTCTCGCCCTAAGTAAGTTTACGTTGTATGTTATATTATATTTATATATATATATATAAATATATATATATATATATATATATATATATATATTATTTATAATATAGAGTTTATAACGAGAGTTAAATATTATATCGATTGTTACCGATCAATCATGATTCATTCGTATTTCATTCATCTTCATCAATATTTATATTTTATAAAATAAAATCAAAGAGAAAAATAAATTCACTCTATACGTTTTTATTTTTTCTTTTTTTTTTATATCTCATAAATTTTAACGTATTAATTAATTAATTTATTTCTCGTTCTTGCTACATCAATTAATATAAATTTTTTAATCATATTATTATTATTATTATTATTATTATTATTATTATTATTATTTTTATTATTATTATTATTATTATTATTAATATTATCCTCTAAATTTTGATAAGATTTTAATAGAAATTGATTTATAAAAATTTAACAAAATAACAACAATAATAATAATAATAATAATAATAATAATAATAATAATAATAATAATAATAATAATAATAGTAATAATACTAATGAAGATATAAAATTTTGTTAATGAAAAGAAAAATTCATAACAAATCCGACCTATCGGTAATATGACAAATTCTATCCATTGTAAATAAATAAAAAAAAAAAAAAAGAGAAAGAAAGAAAATTAAACGACCAATAATTTATATTCGCCTCGGCATATCCAATTATACCATATTAATTCTGTCATACAGTCGAGAACGGTGGACATCGAGAGGACCGATAGCGGTGTTGGGTCGGAAAGTAGTCAAGCCAGTAGTAGTCGAGGTGTGGCAAGAAGATGGAGAAGCGGGAACGTTTCGTCCGGACCAGGAAGTCTACTTAGCGGAATACCGCAAGTGATTTCCGGCGATACGAAACTCTGCGAGGATTGCGAACAACGTTTGGATCCTTTGATAACGGACAGGTTAAAAAGCCCGAGATTATTTCATTATCATTTCATTCGCAACGACAATCTCAACGGCAAGGAATCATTCTTCGCATTTGAAAGATCAAATTTTCGTTTTGTGCCATTTATTTTTTTTCTTTTTTCCTTTTTTTTTTTTTTTTTAATCACGTTCGTTGAGTCTACGAGTAACGTACGACAATACGATAGAGTTATTCGTTGATTTTGTTCCGCCTTTGTTAGATAACTAATTGGCACGTTACTACATTTTCGTTTGGTAAGAAAAAAAAAAAAGAAAAAGAAAACAAAAGAAGGAAAAAGTTGAAAAAAGAAAATAACGTACGGAAAAAAAATTTGTTCTCCTCCTCGAGCCTCGTTACTTTCTTCATTAGTTAGATTAAATTAATTGACGGGTTCGACGTAATTTACGCTGGAGCTAAACGATCGATTCGTATTTGAACATTTTGAAGCGTCGACAATACTCTTTTTCCTAATGTTTTGCAAGTCAGGTCACATGGCAAACTGCTTTCTCCTCTTATTTGTCATTCCTTTTATCGGTAAAGAGCGAAAGTGTCCTTATCGAGACGCATAATCCATCGATAAATGGTGCAAATGATCAAGCGAAAGTGATTTTTAATTTTGAATGTCACACACAAACGTACACACACACACACACACACTCTCTCTCTCTCTCTCTCTCTTTCTTTCTTTGTTGGATAATGGAAAAATTGGCATTTTCCAGAAAGGAAGTTATCATTAACCGATTTATTTTTTTATCTTTATTTTTTTTTTGTTTCTTGCTTTTCCAGCGGAGTCGTTTATGCACCCTTTGTATGCAGGAAGTGTTCCAAGAAAAGAGCCGAACGGAAGGAGATCATTACAGAGATCGTTGAGACCGAACAAAAATATGGCAGAGATCTGCAAATTATTCTTGAGGAATTTCATCGTCCGATGTTGAATGCAGGCCTCCTTACGTCTGAACAATTGTCAGCCATCTTCCTCAATGTCGAAGAATTATTAGAACATAATCTTGTTCTCGCAGAAAAGCTGAAGGATTCTGTTGAATTTGCTCAGGTGATTTTTATGAAAAACGAAAAATAAAAAAAAAAGAAAGAGAAAAACAAAAAGAGAAAAAAACCGATTAGATCGAACGCGTTCCATATAAACTCGATGCAAGGTTGTTGCAATTTTATTGCATTATTTCTAACATTTTCTTTGCCTATATATATATATGTATGTATGTATGTATGTATGTATGTATGTTTCTTAAAAAATATTTAATCGATCGATATGTCGAAATTTTGCGTACATTAAAGAGAAAAAGAACGAAAATTAATAGATCGAGTTGAAAATATTTTTTTAAGATTTAATTTCGTCCCTAGAAAATATTTTTTTAAGATTTAATTTCGTCCGTAGAAAATAATTATACCTCGCATTCTCTTTTATTTTTGATACAAGAAAAAAGAATGTCAACGATTTATCAACAATATTTTTTTTTTTTTTGCAAACCATAGGAATCAGGCGACGAAGATCTTCTAACGGTGGACGTCGGTAAAATATTTTTGGAATCAGAGAGGATGCTCCATGCTTTCGAGAATTACTGCACTCGACAAGGGAGTGCAAGTTTGTTATTACAAAATTTGGAAAAGGAGAAGGAACTTCTTCGTATTTTTCTGAGGGTCTCTCAAATGGAGAACACTGTACTGCGTAGAATGAATCTTAATTCTTTTCTAATGGTACTCTATTTCTTTATCCCTTTCTCTCTCTCTCTCTTTTTTTTGTCTTATCATTATTACGATAGAATCGCCAATTTTACATATATAAAAAAAAAAAAATTATTTTCAGGTTCCAGTTCAAAGAGTAACTAAATATCCATTATTATTGGCACGATTGTTGAAAGCTACGCCATCGGTCCGACCAGATATTCAAGAAGCCAAGAAGAGACTCAAACAAGCTCAAACCAACATAGAATTGCATTTAGAACACATGAATGCTGTAAGTGATAATAATAATAATATGTTGAAATTAAAATTATCAAGATAATCGAAATAATCGGTTTCGAGATCTTTTCTGTTTTTTTTATATATATATATATATATATATATATATATATATATAATTATTCATTGCAAAATTATAACGAATCGATTAAAAAGTTACAACGTTAATCCGTGAACGAATGAAACTTATCAGGAAGCAAAGGACGTCACGTCTACGAAATTATGGAGAAGAATTTCGATCATACAAAATGGCAGACGATCGACCGGCGAGCAAGACATGGTCAACATCAAATTGAGAAAGGTAAACAAACGCAATGAATATTTTACGCGATAAATCTAATGTGGGGATAAATTGATGATTATAAACGACGAACGTAATTATCGATTCGAACGAACAATATCGAAAGTAGTAAGTAAACAAAACAATGGTTTCTTTTTTTTTCTTTTTTCGCACGTTCGCGCAAAGATGGCCGTCGAAATTTTGGAATGGGCACACGAGGAAGCAAGATTCGTTCTGGAAGGTCGCTTATTGGTTGCTCAACCGACGGACAATAATTGGAGACGGGGTAGAACCGTCAAGCTGTCTCCTGTTACTGCCATGCTCGTAACAAACGGCAAGGTAAATTCGAAATTGATAAATTACAACGTAAAGAATAAATTCGAAGTGAATTAAAAAAAAAAAAAAATTTTTTTTTAAAAAAGAAATAAAGATTCCCGACGAATTCTAAATAATAGTAAAAAAGAAAAAAAAAAAAAGAGGATTCTCAAAGCCTAATAGAGAAAATAATAATTTCAGCCGACCGTCGAGTATTTGGAATTCAACGACGATTCACTATTTCCAAGGCACATAGGTATCAAGGACGCGACGTTACTATTGGTTAAGGAAAAAATTGGTCGTTATTCCTTACTGCGCGTGAGTAGTAGTAGTAGATTACGAATAGAAAAAAAAAAAAAAAGAAAAAAAAAAAAGAAAAAATCTATCTAAATCGTTAATTTTCATTTCGTACGTACAATCAACCGATGCTTATGAATAATAATTTTAGGAACCCTTGTACCTCGATAAATGTATAGTATGCTGTGAAACTAATCTCGAGGATTATTTTGAAATACAAGAATTGTCATCCAAGGAAACGTTTATATTTAAGGTAATGGTAATGTTAAATCGCATTTATTTATTTATTTATTTTTTTTTGTTTTGTTTTTTTTTTTTTCTATCGTGTCTTTTCGATCAAATCAGATCAGATCAGATCAAAACGGATCAGAACGGATCAGAACGGATCAGAACGGATCGGATCGGATCGGATCAATTCTCTCGTTAATTATATCGTAATAATTACAATTATGCGTCTTTCTAGGCCGAGGATGGCGCAAGAACGAAGAGATGGTGTAGAACGTTGCAAGCCCATGCACAATCCCTTGGTGCTTGGCGCAAACGTCGCGGAGCTTTACCCAATATCATGATATGCGGCGTTGCTAGAAATTAAATGATTAACATAATATCACGAAAAATTCGGATAACGCTTTATAGAAACCAAGGTTATTATCGATCGATCGCTTAAAGATCATCGAACAACGTTTGCAAGTACCTTTCCTATGATTTTTTCTAGGGAAAAGGAAAAAATTAAAAGGAAAAAAGAAACGAGAGCGACATGTGGGAGGGAGGGAAGGAGGGAGGGAGGGAGGGTAGGGGAGAGAACGGGGAAAAAAAAGGCAAGGGATTATCTCTCCGAATAAATTATAAATTAATTATTTAATTAATAAGCGGGGGAAGGGTAGGGGGGAATTTGTTTTGACGATGATTTCCACTGCACTTCGATATATTGTCGAAGAGCATTCAGAAAGTCCTTGGAACAATTTCGATTTGGTCGACGTTATCGGCTAAATCGATTATCGTTTCGTTTTATTTTTTTTTTTTTTTCTCTTTTTTTCTTTTTGTGTTCGACCGTACAGTACGTTGCAGAAACTCAAGTTTCCTACGTAACTGTAATTACAATGGGACGCAACGATTTTCTTTATCGATTCCTAACTAATATATAATCATAACTATATATATATATATGATACATATAATATATGAGATTTTTTTTTTTTTTTTTTTTTTTTTTATTATTATTGTATCGTTTATTTATCTTACCCGTATTTAGAAAATACGTGCAAGATAACACGCATATAGGCGCATATATATATATATATATATATATATGTGTGTGTGCATATGTGTGTAAAACTATTTAATATTGATAATAATTATTATTTTTATTATTATGATGATAATATATATATATATATACATGCGTATATATTCTTATAATTCAAAAGATATGAAGAGTAGCTGTGATATATCAACCGGTGTATTGGGTATTATCATTTCGTTATTAATTTCGGGAACCACGGTACAAAAATTAGTTGCATCCTCGAAGGATTACATTTATCAACGTTCTTCAATCTCTGGCAATATATATATATATATATATATATATATATATATATATATATATATATATATATATATATATATATATATAGATTTTGAGGTAATAGGGTTTTGCAAAGTTCTAAATGTGAACGTATGAGAGCCGATTTAATGTGTTTCTGATAAAAGAGTATCGTTAAGTGTCTCATGTTTTTTTTATTCTTCTTCTTCTTCGTCTTCTTCTTTTTTTTTTTTTCTTTGTTTGTTTAGAATTATATAAGACGCATTTCTCTCACAAAAAGATACTTTAACAGTATTTTACTATGGCTAACACAACATTAATGAAATACAAATTGTACATTGTACTATAGTTTTATTTAAACGCTAAGCCATACTCATGTATATAAGTGTATATTTTATACACGTACGCTATTTCAATTGAAATTATAAAACGATTGTAATAAACTACATTTTTGCGACTAAATAAAATAAAACATGATACATATATGCGAATCCACTTTCCCAATCCAATTGCGGTTAAACGGAACTTAATGTACGAATTGTTTCTTTTTTCATTCTGTGAATTCATTAAGAGAAAGAATTTTGGTATATTTTCTGTTAAGTATATGTTTCGATA
>OU427001.1:5300790-5308290 GCA_911387935.1 Dolichovespula saxonica
TACCGTCGCATTTAATTTGCGTATGCATATATATATATATATATATATATATATATATATATATATATATATCTGTATACATATTTAGTTCGTAGAAATTCGTTCGTGTACCCTCTTGTCCTTGCGTAAAATGTCGTAAATAATGTTCACACATGTGAGAAACCGTCTCGTGAAAATAATGGCGATGATGATAGCACGAAAGAGAGAACGTTCGACAATCATTCTTAAGGTTTCCTTTCGAAATCGTAAAAGTGCCCGACGGATTTCATAGGACTCGAAGACGATATTTTTTTTATTTATGAGGACCGTTAAGGTACGTGGCAGTAGGGTAAAGCCTCAAGCAATATCTATGATAATGCTCGATCGTCGTGTGACACGCGTTTTTACTCTAAAGTGCGCATAAACCATAGTAAGTAAGTTCATATATATATATATACGATATATATATATATATATATATATATATATATATCGTTAGGCGATGTATCCTTTGTTGTCCTGATGATGAAAAAAGAAGTATGCGGCCAGGAATATGTATGTATATATGTATGTATGTATGTATTTAGGTATAAGAAAAGTAAAAAGAGAGGGATATAGAAAGGTAGAGTGAGATAAAGACAGAGAGTGTGAGAGGTAAAGAAACCTGGGAATGCTCGGCTTTTGATAATGTCGACCACGAAAAAGAATAAAGTTTTCCTACATGGAAAGAGTGAAAAGAAAAAGAGAGATAGATACAGAGAGAGAGAGAGAGAGAGAGGGGAAGAAATAAAGAAAGAAAAAAAATAACGAAACATTTATCTTTACTTTTCTCCCTTTTTTTTTATTGTCGACAACTTATCGACAGAGCTATCACATAATTTTTATCTTTCTCGATGTTGCAATTTTTAAAGCTTTTCTCTCTCTCTCTCTCTCTCTCTCACACACACACACACTTATTTTTCTCTTTTCCTTTCTTTCCCTATCGTTCGTTGGTAAAAAAAAAACAAACGGAAAACAAACGCGAAACAAAAGAAAATGAAAAGAAAAGGAAGAAAAGGAGAAAAAAGAGAGAGAGAGATATCGTCGTTTTATTTACGAAGCCAATGCAAATATCATCGTGTTCCTTTGTCTCGTAACGAAACTTGGCCGATCGTTTGTCAAAGACTATGAGCGTGGGATACGAGGTTAGGGTTTGACATTCGAAATCCTGAAATCCAAGAGAAGTCATTCTTTAAGATACGAATATACTTTATATATATATATATATATATATATATATATATATATATATATATATATATATATATATATATATATATATATATATATATATTTCTTTCTCCTCCATGTCGACACTTATTCCTATTTCAAAAGAAAATCTCTTTTATTTTTTTTTTAGGTACATACATTAAACAAATCTCTCGATCGTATATTTGACGCTAAATTATTTCGAATAAAATGGAATTTTCTTTTTGCTTTGTTACCAAGGGAGAATATATATATATATATATATATAATATGAGAGAGAGAGAGAGAGAGAGAGAGAGAGAGAGAGAGAGAGAGATATTGTCTTTTAATCTCATTACAAAGTTTGAAGAAGATACTTATTTCCTTTAGATACATTTAACCTTTATCTCTCTTTCTCTAATTGTCTCTCTCTCTCTCTCTCTCTCTCTCTCTCTCTCCCCCACGTACTCTAACGTTATTTCTTTTTTTCATTTTGTTCCTTCTTTAGTTTTTATTGTATTTTTTTTTTTTTTTTTTTTAATTTTATTTTAAACTCGGATAAGAAAGTTCAAGTCGAAAAATCAAGTGTCGTCGAAGGGAAAAAGACAAAGGATTTCTCATAACGCGTCGACGCTCACTTCTTATTTTCTTTATTTTTTTATTTTTCTTCTTAATTTTTCTTTCGAAATAGAACGACGAAGTTCATGTCGAAAGTAACATAATTATCGTCGGATTATACAAAAGCGAAAGGTAGATTTGTGATAACGAATTAATATTTTTTTCTCCTTTTTTTTTTTTAATTTTATTTTTTTTTATATTTGTTCATTTATTTATTTTTTGTTTGTATCTTGTACACGGAAGGGTTGAAAATCGCGAGGATAAACATGCTGTTGGATTTTGAAGTAGGAGGAACGTTTCTCTTTCGTCCATAAGTTCACGTCTATTTTTATCATTATTATTATTATTATTATTATTATTATTATTACTATTACTCATATCATTTCTATTATTCCAATTATTCCAATTATTCACCTATTATTTCAATTGCATCAATTCGAAGTGGAAAACTTCGGTAGAGCGAACGATTCGTGCGAGTAATACGTCGCAATCGTTAGAAAATGTGCCCGATGAATTATTAATAAACTGCAACGACGGTATCCTCTCATGCATAAGGTAATTTAGAGCTTTATAAAAAGCCTTCACGGTCTTTTCGATCTCGAGAGAACATGATAATGGCCGAAAAGAATTGTTGAAGTGCAAGGGGGAGAAAAAAAAATTAATTCTTCATATATTTCCTTTCTTCTCTTCTTCTTCTTCTTCTTCTAATTTTTCCGTTTCATCTTTTTCGTCTTCTTTATCGGGACGCCATTTTGTCGTCATTAAGTTCAGCATTTATCAAAATTGTTACCACGTTTCGTGTTGAATGAATCAATTTTTTTTTCCCTTTTTAGTTTATATCATTTCTCTCTCTCTTTTATTTTTTGTTTTGTTTTATTTTATTTCTTTTTGATTTTCTTTTTCTTTTTTAAATCTTTTAATCTTTTACTGTAGGTTATTGATAAATTGCAAATTTTGCGAGTATATTAAGTAAATTTGTTTGTTTGTTTTTTGGTGTTTCAATTTTCTCTCTCTCTCTCTCTCTGGCATATTTTGACGAAAATATTAAATAAATTAATAGGATCTGTTCGTTTTTTCTTTCTTTGGTAATTGTTTCTGTATTCTCTAAAATTTATTAATATCCTTTAAATCGTTTGATTATGAACGAAAATAAAATATCGAATGAAATATAACGGGTGTTTCGTCTGCAACAACAAAAAATCCCAAAACAAAAAAGAAACGTATAAATTGTACGTATTATTTTTGTTTATTAAAAACGAAGATAATATTATCTATATCGTATCGTACGGAATATTGATATTAATAGAATGTCGCAACAAACGGCTTGTTAATTGTAAACATATTTCTTTTGTCTTGAGAGATTAAATTCGTTCTGGTTTTCAACAACGATCACGTGGGAGATGAATATATATATAAATATATATATATATATATATATATATATATATATTTCTTGGAGCAGGAGGATCCCGTTAACGAGCGTAATCCGTTCTTTGACGCGAGCAACGAACGGCACGATGACGCAGTTACGATCGATTTTGCGATTTGAAAGCTTTCAAACTGGTTCCTGGGGGAAAAAAAAGAAAAAGAAAAAATACTGATTTACGTAAGCCGAATAGAGTGAAAAAAAAAGAAAACTGTTCGTCGATAGATCATAAATTATTAATTTCGAGAAATGTGAGCGATTCCTTTGAAAATAATTTTTATTTCCTTTTGTTTCTTTTCTTTACCAATGTACTGTCATCAACGTCAAAATTTTTGTTATGTTCCTATCAAGTTTCTTTCTTTTCTTCTATATCAAGAATTATTAATCATGTTTGTTTACAATTTTTTTTTCTACGAGTAATTCTTTAAGAAAAAAAAAAAATAAACAATTTTATCTTTTTTTCGTTAGGGTGTCAATTATCAGTAACGTCGTTTTCGTTTAAGTAGTTTGTTTGAAAAATTTGTATCTTTTATTTTTTTTTGATCGGATTATTTGGCCGATGATATTAATTTTTTATTGGTCGTATTAATGTATCAAGAGTTATTATTCATATTTTTTTTTTTATAATTCTTGAAAAGAAAAAGATTCCTTTCTTTTTTTTATGCATCAGTACGTCGAGTATTATTAATCATTATTATTTTTTTTTTCAAGAAATTTACTTTAAAAGTATGTATTTTCATTACGATGCATCATTTTAGTCCATGTAAATTTTTTCTTTTTTTTATTTTTATCACGTCAATGTATCAGATACGATTAATTATATTTCTACCGAAGGATGTAATTTTAAATTTATATTATCGTGGCAATATTTCGTCAAGAAAATCAATTCTTTGTTTTGCATTATTACATCGAACGAAACAAATCGTATTTCTTTTTATCTACAAAATTGTATTTCATGCGAAATACAAAATATTTTTAGAAAATATTTTTACAAAATATTTTCATATTTTGTAAAAATGTGAAACACGCGCACACGCACAGCGAAACTGATTATTATCAAACAATAGTATTTTGTTAATTCAGAAATGAAAAGAAAAAAAGTTTTCGTAATTAATTAATTTTGTTTGAATAGAGATAATCTTACCGTCGTTATAATTGGCACACACACACAGAGAGAGAGAAAGAGAGAGAGAGAGAGAGAGAGAGACAGAGAGACGATTTATCTCATTTTACGCAAAGTAGAGAGAAGAAAAGCAAAAAGCAAATGAAAAAAAAAAGAAAAAAAAATACACAAAAAAAAATGAGTTCGAACGATCAGCTTTTAGGGATTTTCCGGGCGAAGATCGAAGTGGAGAAGGACGAAGGATATCTGGTGTCTGGTAATACGAGGCTACCATTCGCAGCTTAAAGCGATGGGCACGAAAACGCTTCTGTGCAATCACGTAGTGTTACTTCAATTTCCTTGATAATCCTGCTACGTAACTGGCGCGTATTAAGCTTAACACACACATACACGAATTTATGTGTGTATATATATATATATATATACACACACACAAACACACATATATACACAAAGAGAGATACTATTTATCTGGTACATCGTTCGATGTGAACTTACATTCCCCGATACATCACGAATCCACCATTTACTATACGACACGAATTCCCAGGTAAACATCTACCTCTGTACGTCTACGTGTATGTTTATACGTGTTAATGCATATATCTGCATGTATAGATGCACTGCACGTATACAAAAAATAAAATATTGAGTCGTACCAAACAGTAACATTTGTATATAAAATTGATATCAAACGACGTATGTAATAGGTATATCTGTGAAATTAATTGTTGTCGACTCGTGAGTAAAATTTCACGGTCTAGTCTAGGCTCGATGTACGAGTTTATTTATTCGTTAATTTTTTTTGTTTCGTTTTTTTCTTTTCCTTTTTTTTCTTTCTTTTTTTATCCTTATAATGAGATAAATCTATTCGATCTCGACGTACGAGTACAATGGATTAACGAATATTACATTTTTAACTTTAATCTTATGACATTAATTTAATATATGTGTGTGTATGTATGTGTGTTTGTGTAAAAGTATTTTGTTTCCTGATTAAAAGTATTGTATATTTATTCATATTAGCATATTTTTCTCATTCTCTCTCTTTCTCTCTCTCTCTCTCTCTTTTCTCTTTTTCTAAGCAACGTAGTATAAGAATACTACAATCGTGTTAATTATACTAACGTATTATTATAATTGTATTAATTCTGATTTGTATTCATAAGAACGTTCAAAAAATTTTCGCATACTAAATAAAGAAAATTAATTTTCTCAGCAATGAAGAAGTAAAGCAAAATTGAACAGATATATAAATAGTTATGTATATATATATATATAGCATAATGTAAAAGTTACGTATCATTGTCGAAAGTTGGTTAATTGGTAATGAGGAAAAAATTTTTTTTAACGTAATTACGTTATTAAACGAAAAATTTGGGAAAAATTACAAACAAAATAAAAAGCACGAAAATGAAAGATAAATGAGAAGAATTATTATACTCCAACGAGTAACAGGAAAATTATTTTATAGAAATGTTGTTTCGTTTGTGTGTGTGTGTGGTGAGCGAGAGAGAGAAAGAAAGAAAGAGAGAGAAATAGAGAGAGATAGACAGACTGACTGACAGAGGTGTCCTCCATTTTGTGAAACACCTCTCTTATAACCAGCTACGTTGCACAATGCATAATTCACACGTGGTTAAAGAAGGTTCATTATGATGTAGAGCTAGCTAGAATGAAGAGAGAGAGAGAGAGAGAGAGAGAGAGAGAGAGAGAGAGAGGGTGTGAGGGAGAGGGGAGAGGGGAAGCTTTAAACGAACGCAGCCATGAGCGATGTCGTTCGTTCATAAACTTCAAAGTATAACGCGATTCCGAGAGCTCGCCACAGCGTACTACTATACTATACGGTTCCACATGTGGTTCATCCAATTTATCTTGAATTAAATATTTTCCTAACGAGGCTAGAGAGTTATCTCTCTCTCTCTCTCTCTCTCTCTCTCTCTCTCTCTCTCTCTCTCTCTCTCCTGCTCTTCTACATGTATTAATATATCTAGATACATAGGTGTACTAACAAAGCTTCGGCGGGATTACAAATACATGTATCATTGATTTTGAATTATATACTATTACTTTGTACGGAGTTAATTATATTTTCGATCGAAAGCCACCCGATATATATATATATATATATATATATATATATATATATATATATATATATTTATATATTTGTGCCATTTAGGTAAATACAGTAGTACGTTTGTGTTTCTTCGTATTTCATATAATACATGGACGAAGGTATCTTGTTTTTTGTTTTCTTTTTTCTTTTTTTTTTTATATTTTTCTTTTCTTTTTGCTTTTACATTAACGAACTATCGAGGTTGAAGGATTTTGAACGTAGATAATAGAGAGATGTACAAATTGAAATTGTATAATTGCGTTAATTATTCTCATTGTCTGTAGCCTCCTTTTTCTTTCCTTTTAGGCACCGACAAAATGGGATACGTGCCAATTAAAAAATCATGCCACTTCGAGATGGATGTATCTGCGAGAGAGAAACATAATTTAGGTATATATTATACACGATTCATATACATTATACATGATATGTATTATAGTATTATATATATATATATATATATATACACACACATACATGCACGCAAACACACACACACGTTATTGATATAATGCATTTTAAACAATAATGAATCACCAGACTTTGACGAATGCATTATTGTTATAACAAATATTTTTCATATAGTTTCAAGTATATATATATATATATATATATATATATATATATATATATATATATGTATAATATTATAATATGTATTATGCGCAAAGAAAGGGGATAGATTTTTATAGAGGGTGTCTCAAAAGTCACTGTCAGTGACGCGCGCTTCCGGAATAGAAAATTTTTCGTATACCTACGAATCGAAGAAAACTGTATCGATCGTCAATTAACTTCATTTCATCTTCTTCCTCTTTGTTTTTTTTTTCGTGGTCATTTTCTTCTTTTTCAAATACACAAATCTCCAACCGAAATACGTGTTCGATTACGTATTAAATTCGACGTAGCGTCCGAAGGAAGAGAAAAAAAGAAAAAAAAAGAAACAAAATCTAACGCGTCGACGAAACAGATATTATACAGGGTGTCTCAGGTAAAGGAGGGAGGCCGCCT
>OU427001.1:5310790-5333290 GCA_911387935.1 Dolichovespula saxonica
TCGTCCCTGGTATAAGCATTCGTACTGTAGTATTGCCGCTTGATACGAAAGGGAAAGAAGGGTGGGGGTGAAAGAGAGAGATAGAAATAGATAGGTAGGTAGATAGATAGATAGATAGTGAGAGAGAGAGAGGGGGGGGGAGAAACTGCTTGAGGGATGTTGTCACTGACGTCGAAGTCTACAGAATTTCCGGTTTAAAGCTAATTATTTCGTCAATACGATACTACTTCATTCCCTCTCCGATCATATTATCCTAATCGCGTATACCTTGAAAATCTTTTTCAGAGATTTTTTTCGCTAAACGACGTCGTCGATGTCATCATCGTTGTTTCGATTGGTTGGGGTAAGGGTAATACCGTGGTTGGGTGGGGGGTTGGAGCGAGTTGTCTTATGTACGACAGTTAATCATTTGCGATATAAATAAACTCGTCTCGTGTGGGAGGATGACAAGAAAGAAAGAAAGAAGTAAAGAATGAAGGAAGGAAGGAAGGAAGGAAGGAAGGAAAGAAAAGTAACGAAAAAGGTCGTAGGTTAACGTACGTTTATAATAAGAAAGTTATTACTCAAAGGTACGAAATAACGCAATGAAACGAATTAACGCCAAAGGCTCGTTTCGATTTGATCAGAGACGAAAAATTATGACCGAAACTGATCAAATCAATCTATACGTTCATCTCAAACTGATGTTCGTTTGTTGGTTCCCCCTTTATTCTCGTACGTATGAACAAATAATAGACAAGAAAGAACAATGTTGTTGGATATTGACGGGAACGAATAAAAGAAAAGAAAAGAAAATAAAAAAAAATAAAAGAAAGAAAGAAAAGGATAAGGAACTAGCACGATCGTTTATGTAAGTTGGAATCGAAAGGGAAACGAAATTTGAATCGACGTAAAATTGAAAAATCGAGAAGGATTGATATTTATCATTGAATATTTCTTATGCGAATCGATATAAACCAATCGAGGAGAGGAGAACCCCGACGGGTACGGTGGGTGGTTTGGTTCGTTTATAAACAACAGTGGTTATCCGCAGGATGATAACAGAGCTAATATACAAAAACACGGACTCCTCGTATTCTCTATTTCAGTGAAAAGAGCTATAGAGAATCATAATGTATAGATGTACGTACGTATGTAACCATGTACGTTAGTAAGCGAACGCGTGTGTGTACGTACGTATGATGTGTGTATGTATGTGTGTGTGTGTGTGTGTGTGTAAGGAAGAAGGATAGACTTTTAGAAGGTCGAGAACAAGCGATGCTTTCCCCTGGTGCCCGAGTCTCGTCTTTCGTGTCCTGAGGAGAGATGCCTGCGAGGGAAAGGCTTTCCACCACTCCTCTCAGTCATGGAGCTTGCGCTGTAAGCCACTCTGGCTCTATGTGATATGCTGGTGGGGTGGTAGTGACGGTACTGGTGGTGGTGGTACTGATGGTGGTGGTATAGAGTGGGTAGTAGAGACGACGTAGGCGCAATACTCCAGTAGAAAGAGAGAAAGAGATAAACACACACACACACACACATATATATACACGATACATAGATTATATATACACGTACATGTACATGTACACGTACAAATAAGTTAGAGAGAGAAAGAGAGAGAGAGGTGAAGTTGAGCTTTTTGGTCATACACATACACACACACATACACACACACACTCTCTCTCTCTCTTTATCTTGTTCTCTCTCTCTCTCTCTCTCTCTCTCTCTCTCTCTCTCTCTTCCCCTCTTCTCTGTGTGTGTATCTCTTGCTCGCTCATAGTAGGGTAAACCGTAGAGAAAGTGTGTGTGTGTGTATGTGCGTAGGGGGTTGACGATGGTTGGACGAGTCAAAGTATGAGAGAGATGGAGTGATATAGGAACGTAGTGGGAGAGAAGGAAATGGTAGGGGCAGGTGGGGTAGGAACGGTGGGGAGAAACAGGAGACCCGGGCAGTGCAAGCCGGGCAGTCCTGCCCGACACGATACCGCTGCTGCGCTTCTTACGGGATTATACATTATGCGAATTCGAATTGGACATTACACATATATATATACGTATATATATATATAAAATCTTGAACGTTATATATATCTGTCGGGAGCTAAGGGATATTCGTTGAGATTTGGAGAAGATTACGGGGGTGATTACGTTTTGTATGTATATACACGTACATATATAAATATTAATATAAATATAAATAGAAATATATACATATGTATAATTAAATTCAAAAATAATATATAACATTTATCTATATACACGTATATATATATATATGTGTATATATATATATATATATATATATATATATATATGTATGTATGTGTGTGTGTATGCAGGTTAAAAAGAAGGTGTACGGAAAGTTTAAGAGAATTGTGTTATCAACGTCGTCGAGTAAAGGACATATACACGGTATACAGTAGTTCGTCCGTGGGTATATATATATATATATATATATATATATACAGAGGGGAAGAGAGAAAGAAAGATAGAGAGAGAGAGAGAGAGAGAGAGAAAGAGAGAGAGATTGTATAAATATATCAGAGGATTGAGAGAGCGCGCCTACGGAGAAACGGAGAGAGACGCACGCACTCCCCCACCTAAAACTCTCGCACAGGATCCTCTATCGCAGCAAGTAACAGGTTGGTGATTTCGTTGTCCGATGGATATATATTTCTTCTTCTCTTTTTTTTCCTGTGTTTTCTCTCTCTCTTTCTCTCTCTATCTCTCTCTCTCTCTCTCTCTCTCTCTCTCTTTCTCTGTCTGTCTGTCTGTCTCTGTCTCTTCCTCTCTTTTTCTCACTCTTTCTCATACTCCATCTTTTCCTATTTATCTTTATCTTTAATCTGTATCTTTCGATCGTCCGCTTATCGAGATATTTTTTCCTTCTTTCTTTTCTTTTTTTCTCTTAAAACCATTTATATCAAACAAAAAAAAAAAAAAACCAACGTTATATGTATTTGTGATGGTGAATACGAAAAGAAAGGATGATGTTCGTTGGTCGGACAATTCGACACGGATCTTAATAAATACGAACACGTTGTATGTGTTTAACACGTCGTACGAATGTGCCAAGTAGGGGTTTTATCTTTATTTTTTTATTTTTTTTTTTTTTTTAGAGATAGAGAATGAATTTTGCTCGAACTACGGCGAGATTCATGCTGATGAAATCTTGTCTCGGTCAAACGTGTTAGATCGATCTTTTTACAACGATTGTTTTAGATTGTTTATAGATAAATCATCGATAGGACAATTTATGTGTCTCGTAGCGATCAAATTTTTTTTCTCCTTTTCTTTTCCTTTCTTTGTTTTTTACAAATATAGGATGAAGTGTAACGTTAAATTCATTGGTTGATTAGTATGTCACAATTCTTTCTAATGCGTATATACATATATATAAGAGTATTGTCTTTAAAGTGATTGTAAGTGATTGTTAGAGAGATAGCGAGAAATAGAGAGAGAGAGATAGATAGATAGATAGAGAGTTAGAGAGAGAGAGAGTTAGAGTTAGAGAGATGGAGGATGAATTTTGGTCGGACGACGGTTAGTTCGCGGTGGTGATAGATATCAAGGCAAGTAGTCTAGGTCAGCTTATTGGTCAGACGTATTAGACGGATCTTTACCGCGATCGTTGAAGTGGAGCAAGTAAATCATTGATCGGACAATTATATCACGGAATTTCTAGATTTCGTTTGTACTTATATATACGTACGTACGTACACACACACACACACGCACACACACACACATATATATATATTTTTCTTTTGCTTTTTAATACGATATATAACGTTACATTAAATTTATTGGGGTCAGGTAAACAAAATTGTTTTTCCTTCTCTCTCTCTCTCTCTCTCTCTCTCTCTCTCATTCACTCACTCACTCACTCACTGTTTTTCGTTCCTTATCATTTTCTTTTTCTATTTCTTTGAAGAAGGTCGATGAAATATGCAAATCGAAAGAGACGAGTCCCTTGTGTATATAACATTGAAAGTTCGTAAAATATTGTAACTTTGGTTAACTTTCTAAGAGACATAGAGAGGTGGAAAGAGAGAGAGAGAGAAAGAGAGAGAGTGATAAAGAGAGAGAGAGAGAGAGAGAGAGAGAGAGAGAGACAGAGACAAAATCTACTAGGCTGTTCTTGTTCTGGCGAGCTGCAAATTAGAAAGTTCCGTGGCAGTTCGCTTTTGTCCCTTATAGGAGTAGAACGTTAGACGTTCCCGGTTAGATATGTACGTGTGCTATAGGTGGTAGACTTACTTAGAAGTAAATCTCTCGAAGTAAACTAACTCAGGCCGACAAAAGGGACATTACGCGATGTTAGAAAATTCGAGAGAGAATTATTGCGCGCTCGATTATACCCGCTCGATCGAATTTTCTCGAGCGATTTATTTATTTATCTTTTCCTTTTTTTTTCCCTTCATTCTTCTTTCTTTCTTTTTCCCCTCGTTCTTTCCTCCCTTTCTTTTCGGATATCGATTGCTCACTGCTTCCTCGAGATCGTTCAGATCAATTTATTTGTTCGCTCGTTTGTTCATTTTGTTTTATTTTTTTTCCCCCACGCATCGAAAGGAATTTATTTATTTTATTTTTTATTTATTTTTAAATCATCTTCAAGAGTGACGCTCGTTAATGTGTTCCAACGATTTATTATCGAATAGGGGAAAGAACGAAGAGAAAAGAAAAGAAAATAAGACAAGGAACAAAAAATGGCATTTCGTTCGACAGATGAATCTTATATGCAGCGAGTGATGTTGAATTATTTTTTCTTTCTTTCTTCTTTTCTCTCTTTTTCTTCAACGATTAATTGTGCTTGAAGAAAAAAAAAAGAAAAAATAAAAACGAAATGGATATCGCAAATATACGCTCTACTACTCGCGTCTGACGTCATATTTGATTGTAATCAAACGATTCGAAGTGAAAGAACGGAAAATAGGGATATTTCGTTAATTGCTTTCTAACTATTCGCCTCCGAATAAAAGAAAAAAACAAAAAAAATATTTATATATATATATATATTATATATCTTCTTCAATGAACATTTCATAAAGGTGTATTAATTTTTCCTATCTCTTTTTTTTCCCAAATTCTTTTTACTAATTAAAAGGATTAAAAAGAGAGTAAAAAAAAATTTTTTTTTTTTGAATTACTTGTGACGTTTGGAGTTAGGAATTCTTTGAAGTGTTCGAAATGAAAAAAAAGTGTCACATTCGAACGTATAGGAGTCGAATTGAGTACTTACTTAACTGATCCAGTTACCCTTTAATCCACACACACACACACACACACACACACACACACACACACACACACACACACACACACACACACACACACACACACACACACACACACACACACACACACACACACACACACACACACACACACACACACACACACACACACACACACACACACACACATTTTTCTTACCGTCGTATTAAACTCGTTAGAAAGTTCTTCTTGCGTAGAATGAGAAAAGGAGAGAGAGAGAGAGAGAGAGAGAGAGGAAAGAAGAAGGAGAAATAGAAAAAGGAAGAAGAGGAGAAGGAAAAGGAAATCGAAGCAAAAAGAAAAAAAAAAAGGAAAAAAATAGGAAAAGAAAAAGAAGAAATGAAATAGCGAAGAAAGTGCAACGTCATCGCGATTATCCCCGTGCGAAAAGATTTCTTATGGAAATTTACGGAGAAAACTTGCGAAGGGGAGATTGGTTGGGTGAGAAACTTGCGTTCGTTCGGCTTCTTCATCTTTTATATACATATACATATATACATACATATATATATATATATATATATATATATATATATATATATATATATTTTTTTTCTCTCTCTTTCTCTCGTTCTTATTCTTTTCGTGTACGTGACTATTATTTTTCTTTCTTTTTCTTTTATCCGGTGGTTCGCTTGTGCGCGTTCGCGCCTCACTTAGGATATACAAACCCAGTTTAATTATCCCCGAGAAGGAGATTAAGAGTTGGAAATGCGTAAAATCGTTTCATTTATCATATCGACAAATAAACGTGCTAATGAAATGAATGGATAAGCATCATCGAATCGTTACTATGAACTATTTCGAATCGTTCACGTGGAAACGTTACCGTTAACGCTAATTTATTAACGTTAACGTTTCGTAATTATACACGTAGTAATTCGTTAACATATAGCGTCGTCATTAAATCGTTTACGTTATATGTGTCGATGAAAACGTGATATCGATTGTTACGATGATAATACTATCTTTTTAAGTATGTATACATACATATACATACACACGTACACACATATATATATATTTATATGTATGTGTATAATATATATGTTAAACGTATTTCGGAAGTAATAATCTTTTTCTTTTTTTTTTTGTTCTTTATTTCTGCCTTGATAATTTTTGTTCCGGCTTTTCTTTTTCTATTTCTTTTATAATTTCTTTTTTTTTCAGAGAGAGAGAGAGAGAGAGAGAGACTATCGCGATTATATTAAATTAATTAAGTGGATTAATATTCGATTAATTTACTTCGGTTATACTAGCAATGCCGTTCATCGACCCGTATTGATTTGAAATTTTTAGATTTAATAAAAAAGAAAAAAAGAAAAAAGAATTAAATCTGAAAATCGATTACGCAAATTAATTTTTTTGAATTGATTTGAAACGTTTAATTGATTTTGTGTATGTGTATGTGAAAGAGAGAGAGAGAAAAAGAGAGAGAGAGAGAGAGAGAGAGAGAGAGAGAGAGAGAGAGAGAGAGAGAGAGAGAGAGAGAGAGAAAGAACAAAGAGAAATAATTTGGTTCTTTTTTTCTCAGTGTTCATTTTTCTTATATATATATATATATATATATATTATATTTTTTAATATAATCGAAACGATTAATATTTATTTATGGCATACAGAGTGGGCGAAAAAGTCTCTCTCTCTCTCTCTCTCTCTAGATAGATAGATAGATAGATAGATAGATAGATAGATAGATAGATAGATAGATAGATAGATAGATAGATGGGTGAAAAAGTTTCTAACCAATTTTAAAAATCGATTACCTATTCTTACTCGCGACATTTTTTGGAACGAAATTTTTTTTTTTCTATGTGTGTCATATTGTGAAACTACAAGCTCGACTGGGATAGACCGAAAGTTTTCGAAAATAAGTTCGACTGATTCGTAATATCATCGAGGAACTTTCGTGGACCACCTATGGGAATTTTCGTCCATCCTAGGGACTTTCGGTTCATTCTAGGGAATGTTTTGTCATTCGATTTACCATCGGTGTAACGTATATGCGCATTTGTTCGTATATACACTTTTCGAATACATTTTTTATTTTACTTTAATACTTTTTCTTTCTTCCTTTCTTTTCGTTTTTTTTCTTTTTTTTTTTTTTTTTTTTTCGTTTTATACACGAAAAACAGTTACGGTCTCTCTCGATGAAAACGGTAAGAGAAAAATGAATGAACAACAACAGTAATATTATTTTAGTTATTAGGTAAATACAATATATAATGTAACAAATACATATGTACGTACGTACGTACAGTAAGTATTGTACTCGCGCAACGTTAATTTATTTATTTGTACTTCTTAAACAACGTTTCTGCGTACGTACATAGATATTTGTTTGTAAATATGAAAGGAATAGAAAAGGAAAAGAAAAAAAAAAAAAGATAAATAAATCATTCGTATTCGTCGTCTCGTTCGATTAAACGTGTAACTGTTAAGCCGATTTTGATTGATTAAAATCCTTTTAATTTGTTTCGCGATATGCAAATGAGAATGAAACTGGGAGACGTTATGGCGTAAAAAGAAATAACGCGAATAACGAATCATCGATGAGGTTTTACGATAAAGAGTAACACGAGCAATAAATTGAATTTACGTGTATTTATATGTATTTACTTGTGCATGTAGACGTATAAATCACCAAACTTGTTTTCTTATCTTTCTTTTTCACATTGAATTAAAATCAACGGACATCCGAACGGAATAATGAAGCTGTATTATTATACTTGTATTACTATACCATCGTACGATTCCTTCTTTATCGATGGAGTACTTTCGAATTAATCTTTCTATTTTTTTTTTATATATGTATATATTTTTTTATTTTTTTTTTTTGAAAAAATTAAACTAAGACCAGTGACGTGAGATTCGTCACGATGAAACACCTATTTTCTTTCTTTTTTCTTTTTTCTTTTCTTCCTTTTTTTTCTCTCCAATATTTTTCTTTCTCGATCCGACGATCCAAACTGGTCACTTGTGCGCGTTTACATGTACACATATGCACGTACATTCGTACATTTATGAATATTTGAATTTTCATTAAGAATGCGTCCGTATAGTACAGGACTCGTCTCTACGGTTTACGTATAATGAAATAAATTTTTAATTAGCGCACGAACGTACACACGCGTACAAGTGTCCATCTATTTATCTATCTTCCTTCTCTCAATCTTTTTTTCTTTTTCTTTTTAATTTTTTCTTTTTTATTCTTTCGATCCCGCTACGCGCATTTAATTTTTTACTTGATTCTACTTTTTAAAAAATCTTTTTTTCGTACTCTTCGCAAAACTTCGTGAAAATTGACAGAATATTACTTTTTCTTTCTTTTCCTTTTCGTTTCATTTTTTTTCTTTCTCTCTCTCTCTCTCTCTCTCTCTCTCTCTCTCTCTCTTTATTTTTTTTTGTTTTCTTTTTCTCCAGTTACTCCGTTACTCTTCATAGCTAATGCTTGGACGAAGTACGCTACATCGTAAAATGTAATTTTTCTTACGAGAGAGAGAAAGAGAGAGAGAGAGAGAGAGAGAGAGAGTAGAGTAAGTTTTACGACGGGACTTTATCGTTCATGAGAAGTAAAAGAGAAAGAGAGAGAGAGAGAGACCAAGAAAAAAATAAGAGAGAAAAACAAATTAAATTTTAAGTCACAGGTTAATGTGCTACATCATTTATATTAAAATGACGTTAATATAAGTAACCTCATGCTTGTAAGCAATACGAAAGAATTTTATCGCACGTAAGAGAAAGAGAGAAAGAAAGAGTTTGACTGAGAAAGAGAGAAAGAGAGAGAGAGGGATAGAGAGATAGAGAGAGAGAGAGAGAGAGAGAGAGAGAGAGAGAAAGAAAGAATATCATTGAATATCTGAGAGACACGGGGTGACCGAAAGTTTGTTTGAAATTTCTTTTGGTGTCGCTGAATAGGGTTCGAGTAGGGATAGGGGGAGGTGGAGGAGGAGGTGGAGGAGGAGGAGGTCGAGGTCTTGGTAGGGTGTGTTTACAAACGAACAAGAGCAAGGAGAGCGTGCTAGAACTTTCTCGGAGTTAGTTGTAGACGACGTGACTCTTACGCGAATTGACGCAAACGTATTATTTTCTCCGATGATTTTACTCTTTTTTTTTTCCCTCCCACCCCATTTTTCTTCCCTTTCCCTTGTTTGTATTTCTCTCTCTCTCTCTCTCTCTCTCTCTCTCTCTGTCTTTCTTCTTTGCTTTTTCATTGTTCCAATTTCTTTCTCCCCCTTATCACATCTCATTTCTTCTCCTCTATTATTATCTCAGAACCACCTTTCGAACGAATTTCCACTTGATTTGGCAATACCAGCTCGATTAATTATTTTATCTCATTTTAACAATAACCGTTTATAAATATTTTACCCGACGGTTTATGTGCACACGTATGTGCATATATCCCCCGTTTCGCACGTTTTTATATCAATTAATTTTATTATTCTTCGCGGCGTAATTTTTTTTTTCTTTCTTCTTCTTCTTCTTCTTCTTCATTCGACGATCTCGTCTCGCTCACTTGTTATAATAATAAAAGTAAAAAAAAAAATAATAATAATAATAATAATGATGATAATGATAATGATAATGATAATAATGATCGGACAGTAACAACGATAACATTTTATACTTAAAATATTGATTATTATATCGTGAAATTATATTTTATACATAACTTTTATTGGCTCTGTATGTATTATACTTTCGTTTCATTCGTTCGTTCGATAAGTCGATCTTTTTTCTTTTTTTTTTTCTTTTTTATAATCCAACTCAATCAATTAATTTTCAGTTAAGTATCGAAACGATCTCGATCTACGGCAACCATACAAGTGTTACGAAAAATCAATCGTATTTTCTTTTCTATCCTTTCTCTCTTCTTCTTCTTATTATTATTATCATTATTATTATTATTATTATTATTATTATTATTATTATTATTATTATTATTAATCCAATTAAATTTTTTACCGAATCGATAATCTCATTAAATGTTATTCGTTAAACGACGATCGATATTAATACTTCGGGCGGTTACGTTAATACGAGAAAATTAATTACGAATTTTACCGCATGTTAACGAATACCCGTTTATGGGGTGGAGGGCGGGGCGGGGTAGTAAGGGTGAGGAGTAGAGGGGAGCGAGTTATCTCAGGTTTTCAGATGATTCGTGGATTTAATTTAAACCGTTCGCATTTCCCGCGCTTATTAGACTATACGACGTATAAGCTACGTCGTTCTTTTCTCGTTAACGAAGTAACAATGGTTATCGTCGTAGACGACGTCCTCGAGCGTTGCGTAATCAATTAAAATTAACAATGGGATGGGTATCAGTATTATATGCGACATTATATATTATACGTAGGTATATATATATATATATATATATATATATATATATATATATATATATATAATATAATATGGCATCGTGTCGATAATATCAGTGAAACGATCGAGCCTCGTTTAACTCCACCCCCCCACTCACCTCCCATTTCCACCCACTCCCCCCTCTATTTCCACCCCCTTTACGCGGGGGATTGGGGAAACAAGCCAACCTATAATAGCTCTCTACGCCGATCGCTATCTCCGATCGAGAAAGTTCAATATTTGTGGCAGTTACCCTTATCGGTATAAGGATATAATAGTGATAAAGCTCACGGACATTATTATCGACTATGGACCATGAATGTGGTGTATTATGCCATGGTTATTTTGACTCTCTGAATTTATTTAAAGAAATTATTTATTTAATCGTTTTAGCTACCTTTTCCTATATCCTCTTTCTCTCTCTCTCTCTCTCACTCTCTCTCTTTCTCTCTATCTCTCTCTCTCTTTCACTCTCTTGTTTAAAAGTTATTGCACAGGGATTAATTAGGGAAAGGAAAGAAATTAATGAAAGTAATTTTTATAATATTCTGATCCTCTTAATTTTTCTGACAAAAAAGTGAGAGAGAATGAGAGAGAGAGAGAGAGAGAGAGAGAGAAACCAAAACGACTATCTCTCTCTCTCTCTCTCTCTCTCTCTCTCTCTCTCTCTCTCACTTTTTATCTTAACTTATTTCAAAGTTATCGCTCAAGGAATAATTAGAAAAAAAGGGGGAGAAAGAAATTGATGAACGTAATTCTTTTCTCATTCCGTTTTTTTTTTGTTTTTATAATAATAATAACAATAATAATTCGTATTCTGATTTTTTTTTTGATTTTAAAAACGACTGGTTTCTCTTTCCTCCTTTATTTTTCGCGTGAGATCGAAGTCGTCTCGATCGTACTTCGGTTCAGATCGATCACTCGTATTTCGATTTTATTGCTCGAGGATCGATTAGAAAGGAGACGGGGGGAAATTATGAGTACAATTTTTGATTACGTTTAATTTTGATTACGTTTTAACGAATGAGAAAGAAAGAAAGAAAAAGGAAAGAAAGGCTCGTCGGATGATCGCTGTGAAAATAAAAAAATATCTCGAACTAACCCTCTATTTTCGAGAATTATACGGGGATGATATACGGGAAACATTGATGATAAATATTAATTTTCATCGCGGTGCATTTATATATTTTTGTCTACAGAAAAAAAAAAAAAAAAAAATAAAAAAAAGGAACGTAAAATGGCGGTCGTCCGTTCGTCGCGTATTTTGATATTTGAGGTTAATCGCGTATTTTGATATTCGAGGTTAATCGCGCATGATCGTTGGAATAATCATTTCAAATGCGTAACACTTTATCGAGAGTACGGATCCTTAATATTCTCCTTTTTTTTCTTTGTCGTTTTTCTTTTTTACTTTTTTTTTTTGCACGGCATTAAATAAACATACAAAGTTCAGAGAAAATCATCTCGAGTTTTCCATAGATAACGATCCATTCTAATCGTTAACTCGAGGTCGCGCCTAGGGGCCAATTTAGCAACGTAACTTAAGTAAGGCCAATTTACAATTCTTTTAAACCGTGAAATTGCGTTTTACTTTAGATAAGAACATACTGTTTGCTCGATAGCCATATGTGTATATATGTATATGTATGCATGTACGTTCATATGTATGTATATATGTATGTATATATATATATATATATATATTTAATATGTATTATTAACTTTAAGAGGAGAACGTAACACGCGAAGGATTTTAAAAACGACGGGGTGAGAAATGAGAGGAGGAATAAAGAGTAGTTGATAAATGTTTATATATGAACGAACAAATGTTTATTTCGTTCGTTCATTGATGTTTTTCGATTTGTAATCATATCTTATGTACGTACATATGTATATATACATACGTACACACGTATATTAAGTCGATATATATATATATATATATATATATATATATATATATGTATGTACACATATGCACAGAAAAAGAATATTTATTTTATTATTAATATTATTATTATTCGTATATTACTATACATAAATTCTTATATTATTATAGTATTCATTTCTTGTATGCTATATAAATTTGTGAATATATATTTTTTTATTATTATTAATATCATTTCTATACTACTATATATTTACGATTGATTAATACACGTATGATTTGTCGATATGATCGATCGTTAAATCATAAAAATTTAACTATCATTATTATTATTATTATTATTTTTTTTTACTATCGATCATTTAAAAATGATCACTCAGTTCGCTCGTGATAAGTCGATTGAAAAAATTTTCACAATCTTTATTTACCATCGCCGTTGCGATAAACCGAAAAACGAACAAAAGCTGAATTCGTTTATTCGATTTGATTTTACTTTTTTCATTCGTTTCTTTTTTTTCTTGTTTTGTTTTTGTTTTCGCAAACTTTATAGATCACTTTGTTGATCGTTCGTAAAGAAAAGAAGACAAAACGAAAGTGAGAAAAAAATTGTTCAACGACGTCAATATCTTTTGCAATCGATTTTGGGGGTGGGGAGGGGTAGGGGGAGGTTTACAATTTGTTATTAAACTATATAGATTGGAGGAGACGAACAATGGTGGGATAATATATGTTAATGAAAAATATATCGAAAATTCGTGATAGGTAGGGGGGTAGGGGGTGGTTGAGGATGAAAAGTACTCTCGCAAGTGAATTTACAGTTGAATTTTCGACCACAAACAAAACTGTAATTTGCGATTCGAGTACGTGCGCTCGTATTCTATTGGCGCAGCAGCAGCACCAGAGAGAAAGAGAGAGAGAGAGAGAGAGAGAGAGAGAGAGAGAGAGAGAGAGAGAGAGAGAGAGAGAGAGAGAGAGAGGTCAGGGTCGTATTCGCACTCCGGTAGTTATGTCTCGTTGTAGTGGTAATTCGAACGATGGACTTTTTGAAATATCAGAGAGAAAATGAATAAAGTACATATTCATGTGTATGAATAAAATGAGTTAAGTACATATTAACTCAATTCTTCATATGAATTATTCCATTTTTTTTTCTTTTCTCTTTTTTCTTTTTTTTTTTTTTTTGTTTCTTTCTCCCTTCACGAATTTGTAATTTAGATCACTATAATTGAAACGTTTCATTCAGAGCGACGTGAAATTTATCATTCCTTTAATTAATTAATTTATTTATTTATTTATTAATTTATTTATCTATTTATTTATTCGTTTGTTTATTTTTTTTTGTATCGTTAAAAAACCCGTATCGTTGATTTGAAATTTGTTTGATATGATATTTTCTGCTTTTTTTTTTTTTTCATTCCTTCTCGATTGCAATCTTTATATTTTTGACATTTTCTATCGAAGTGAACTGACGTTGAAATCTTTCGTTTGTTTATTTAGTTTATTTGTTTTTCCTCTTCAACGTAATTTTCGAGCGGATCAAATGTTTCCAGGTGATATTTTGATAATCGATTGCACCTAATGTTGATAATCGATTTTATTCAATTTCGATGAACGATTCGAATAATCGATTGTAATCAAGATTTTTTTTCGGGCTAATTTTCTTCTTCTCAGAAATTGTAAAATTGCCAGCTAGATTTGATGAATTCGACGAGAAAGAGAAAAAAAAAATGAAGAGGAAGAAGAATCGGTTGAAAAAGAATTAATGAAAATTAATGAAAAATAATGAATGAAAAAAATTAGAGAGAATATTAAAGAGAACAATTGATTTTTCAAAATCATTTAGTAACATTCGAACCGTCTAGGGAAAAATTTTTGCCCGTCGCGTATATCGTTCCCATCGAGTACGTATGGGAAGTATTATCGTTACGGAAAAGATTCGATCTCATAAAAATAATAATATCGAGACATCTATTGAATATATACTTATTATATGTAGCTATATATAGATATGTATATAATAAAAGAATGACATCGAAAAAGGAAATCTTTATCTGTCCCAAGAGACGTCATCTTTTCTAAGAAAAGAAAGAAGGAAAGAGGGTGAGAGAGAGAGAGAGAGAGAGAGAGAGAGAGAGAGAGAGAGAGAGGGAGAGAGATAGAGAGAAATACGAATATAAATTTTTATTTTTAGTTCTGCACGAAGAGCCATTTTCTACATTCTATATAAGTACTACCGCGTATAAGTTTCATAGATTTCCTTCAAATTCTTTGTACGGTTTCGTGAAAAAGGAGAAACAGGATCGCATTTTAAACATATTCTTTTTTTCTTTTTAACAATATTACATATATATATATATAACTTTATATTCTCTACTTCTTTTATGTATATATAAATATATATATATATATATATATATATATATATATATATATTTTTATCATTATATATACTTCTCTGTAAATAATATATGCAGGAAACTGTATACATATGTGTGTGTGTGTATATGTATAATTTTTTTGTATATACTTTCATATATCTTTATATATTTATATATATATATATATATATATATATATATATATATATATATAAATATATATTTAAGAACAAACAGAATTCATTTCTTAAATCTTAAAAATATATATATAATAATTTCGATCTGTTAAAATATGTAAATCGTAGAATATGAATTTAATCTGACTGCTGTGTGGATGAGTATATAAAAGGGAAGGGAATTATATATTCGATCGATGAGAGAGAGAGAGAGAGAGAGAGAGAGAGAGAGAGAGAGAGAGAGAGAGAGAGAGAGAGAGGGAGAAGTAGAGATTATTTTCTATTCTTCAATCTTTTTTCGTTTTTTTCTTTTTATACTTTTTTTTTTTTTTCAAAAAAGAAAAGAAAAAGAAAAAAAGAGAAAACTTCAACGGGATAGCAAAAAACAGTATGTGTGGGTTGATGATAGAGCTTTAATTGAAAAGTCGAAGTTAAAGCCGTACCGTCTGACTTTCGTAATAATCTCGTCGTCGGAAGGTATTCGTCGTGAATTTTTTTTTTTTTTTTAAAGGAACGAAATAAAATGACATAAAATCAAATGAGGTAAATTAAGAAAAAAAGAGAAAACAAAAAAGAATATATGAACAGAGTAAGGAAAATATAAAGTTGGATATATTTGGAAAATTGTTGTTCGTAGATACGAATCCTGGCATTCGAACGTTTCGTTGCATCACTAATTTTACATTCAATTAACTGCGCGGATTGCGACGATTAAATTATTCTAATGCAATACTCTTCTAATCGAATGAAACATAATAGAAACGTTGCGTCCGAAACATTATGCGTACGAATTAAACGTTCATTGAAATTTATTATGTCGCGAGCATACGTACGTGTGATAGTCGAACGAGAATTTTAAGAGTACGTATTTACCTATTCAAATGTTTCATCATCATCATCATCATCATCATCATCGAATTAACATATAACGAAAGTTTAATGGATAATTTTTCGATTAATTGTATGTATAATAATTTAGATATCCTGTACTTAAACATATATATATATATAAAAATTCAAGTCATTTTCCATCATAAAAATTAACTGTTATAAACATACGATTTTTAATCTCTCAATTTTTTTTTTTTTTTTCATAGGAACCATTCAGTATATTACAAAATAAAATACACACACGTACATACGTGCATGTAGAAACGTATATTAATAAAAAGAGTAGGAGGATAAGAGTAAAAACATTCGAGGTAATATAGTAGCTATCTATTAGCTTTTATATATATATATATATATATATATATATATATATATATTTATACATATATTTAAAACATATCTCCAAATTCATCAGTATATAATATATGTTTGTTTGTTCGTGCATTCACGAGTATAGCGAGATTGCAAAATTAAATGTGTATAGATTAATATATATATCATACACATACACATACACACACACACACACACGTGTGTGTTATTCGCGTAAACTGAATAGCTATCATCAAGCGTACGTCCGTAATATAAATATATATGGTTGATAAAGAGAGACAGAGATAGATATAGATAGATAGATAGATAGGTAGATAGATAGATAGATAGATAGATAGATAGATAGATAGGAAGAGAGTGAAAAAGAATACACACATACACACAAGCACAGAACAGAGACATGAAAGTGTATATGACTAATACTCGTGATGTGTAATAAATTTTATACTCGATTAATTTCATCTCGTCTACTACGTATCCGGTATATTTATTAACGAATAAAATAAAATAAATTAAAATAAAACAAAATAAAATCAAAGAAAATGAAATAAAATCAAATAAAATCAAATCAAATGAAATATAATGAAATATAATGAAATAAAATATAAAAGATGAAATCGAGATTGCGATATCGCTGACTTCGCGATAGAGATATAAAAAAAAAAAAAAAAAAAAAGAAGGGAAAACGTGGGGGGTGGTCATTTATATTCGTCGAAACAAAAATTTTTTTTCTTTTTTTCGAAACATAAACCGAATAAATTTCATGCAAGTGTGCATTCCATTTAATTAATAATAAATAGTATTTGCGGAGAAGGAAAGATATTTTGTTACGTGGTAGGTAATAAATAATTCGCACGATCCTTTCAATCCCGGATTATCGTCTCAATCGTCTGTAAACTTTTGTTCTCGATGGAAGAAAGCAAAACACAAAACAAAACAAAAACAAAGCGAAAGAAAGAAAACAGAAACGACCAAAAAATTGCAAAAATTATACGACAGCAGTAAACGCGTGACGTCTCGAAACGTTGGGAATACGAGAATCAAGGAGAAATAAACGTTGAGAGATAAGAGAAGAATGATGATTTATTTAATGGAAAATGGAAAGAAGAAAAAAAAAAAAAAAAAAAAAAAGAAAAAATAGAGTAAAATTATGGTTCGTACGTTCGCATTACGATAACGCAAGTGACGCAAAGACGGCGACATTAAAAAAGTAAGGAAGAAAGAGGAAGGAGAAGAAAAATAAAGAGAGAGAGAGAGAGAGAGAGAGAGAGAGAGAGAGAGAGAGAGAGAGATAAAAGGGAAAGGAAAATGGTGGAAAGAAACGGGGCTGTGATTCGCTTAATGAAAAAAATTTCTTTGTTTACGTCCCTTTTCAATTCATTTGCGAATTCGTATTTCGTTAATGCGATTTAACGTCCTCCTTCATCTTTTTTTTTTTTTTATTTTGTTTTTTTCTTCGTTTATTTATTTATATTTATCTTTCTTCCTTTTCTCTCTCTCTCTCTCTTCTTCTTCTTCTTCATCTTTTATTTCTTTCTCGCACGTTCTTGCGGCTCAACACACACACACACACCCTTCCCGTTGCCACCCTCATTCTCGGAGGGTTATCAAAAGGATCATAATTACTAGGATATGTCCTTCGGTTTAATCCTCCCTTTTTTTTCTCCCTTAACTTTTCTCAATCTCTCTCTCTCTCTCTCTCTCTCTCTCTCTCTGTGTATAACTTGGAAAGAGTTACGTATCTCCAGTCAAGGATAAAACTGAATAATTTTCTACTAATCCACCCCTACTTCCTATACTATCTTTCGCGGAAGTTTTCGAAGTTTGTAAAAGTGTTGTCGGTCGGTGATGGTAGGGCGATGGTGGTGTATTGGTTGTGATGGTGGTGGTGATGGTAGGTGGGGTGAAAAACGAGGGTTAGGGTACGCGATAGAGGGATGAGATTGTTAATAAGTTTTCACCCCTCTAGAGGGGGATGGATGTTCCTCAGCTGGCTGCCCGACCATTATCGATTTTCCATGGTTACGACGAACGTTCGACGTAAATCACTTGTTTCTTTCTTTTTCCCCCCCCCTTTCATTTCCTTCTTTCTTTCAGCTCTTTCCTCATTTCTTTTTCTTTCTTTCTTCTTCTTCTTTTTCTTTCTTTCTTTCTTTCCTTTCCTTCACCCGATCGAACATTCCTTCCTTCTTTCATTCCTTCCTTCTCTTTTTCACTTTCACAGCTTTCCTTCATCCTCTTCTACTTTTCTCCATTTTCCCAGCTTTTCTTTCTCTTCTTCTTCCTTTTCTTTTTCTTTTTCTTCTTTTCGTTTTTCCAGCTTTTCTTCCTTTTCCTCTCGTTCGATATCTTCCTCTCTTTTTTTCTTTATTTTTATTTTATTTTATTTTTTTCGTTAATGATTCTTTCGTTATCATTATTGTTATGTTTTCGTTTTTCTTCTCGTTTTCTTCGTCTTCTTCTTCCTCTTCTTCTTCTTCTTCGTTTTTTTTGGTTGCTTTTTTTTTTTTTCGTAAAGCTTCGTCGGATACGTAACGACGAAGAAGTTGCACCTCATTAAAATTATTATTATTATTATTATTATTATTATTATATATATGTATAAAAGTAGATACATACATACATACATACATATATATATATATATATATATATATATATATATATGTATAAAAGTGTATATAATTTTCGGTTTTAAACGAAGTTCTCAGTAATAGATATGTACTTAGTACTCGAACAAGAGAATTTTCGTTGGACTCGTCCAATTAAAGATTTCTCATTCGTTCATTGTTGTTGTTATTGTTGTTGTTGTTGTTATAGTTTCTCTCTCTCTCTCTCTCTTTCTTTCTTTATCTTTATCTCAAAAGAAATAACAAAGAATATATCTAGAGGATGGAGTTGCTAGTTGCTAGGTGTGACAAAAGCTTTTAGGTTATATAAAAAATCAATTACTATATTTCGAGATCTTTTGAGCTTGTAATTAGTCTTGTAGCGTTTATCAATTCGCGAAAAGAAAGAAGAAAGAATTGAGCCAGAAATTCTCTAGGTGGGGGAATTGATTTTTTTTTTTTTTTTAAATCTTCTAGAAACTTTTGGCTTGAGCACTTGTGTGGTTAATTAATAATAATTATTTAATTGCGTATATATATATATATATATATATATATATATGTATATTGAAAATATATTATATAAATTTATTTCACATAATATTATATATATATATATTTAAATCTAAATATATAATATTATATATATATATATATATCGAAAATAATAAATTCATAAGAAGAATTCACGTAGAATATCAAACGGATTTCGAAATAAATTTAATGGGTTTGAGTGAAATATCTTAATTGGGTGAAAGCAATATGTCGAGTAAATGAAAGCATGAGTTGTAAAGGGTTTTAAATGATTCGTACAATTTGCATTAGTACCTTGTTAGGCTTTCTTCAAGCCCTTGAGGGTTACTTTTCTCGACAACGATAACACACACACATACACACACACAAACACGAACACGCACGTAGACACATATACAATGAATATACACTTTCTACATTCGTCACTCATTATTCATTCTTCTCTCTCTCTCTCTCTCTCTCCCTCACAGCACACACTCTCTCTCTCTTCCTCTCTTTCTCTCTCTCTCTCTCTCTCTCTCTCTCTCTCTCTCTCTCTCTCTCTTGCAACGACAGAGAAACGATAACTATGCGAGTGAGTTCTCTATTGTCTCGTGCAATTCTTATAAAAGCTTCACGCCATGATAGCGCGAAACCACAAAGGGAGAAAAAGAAGAGAGACATAGAAAGATATGGGTGTGTATGTGAGAGCGTTTGTTTGTATGTATGTATATATGTATCTATCTATGTAATGCTTGTATGCGTTTATATATATATATATATATATATATATATATTATATATATCATGTGTGTGTGTGTGTGTGTGGAAGGAAAGAAAGAGAAAAATGTATCGTCATTATGCATCTCAGCTCTCTTTCTGACTCTCTCTCTCTCTCTCTCTCTCTCTCTCTCTCTCTCTCGCTAGCTCTCTCTCTTTTCTTTAATAAACCAACCATGGACAACGAATCCGTCCTTTTACTCTACTTCGCCGCCATTTTCTTTTATCTTCTCCCTCTACAATTTTTTGTACACCCCCTCCCTCTCTCCCTCCCTCTCCTCCCACTTCATTCTCGATCTCCGTTTACCTTTCTCGTTCTATCTTTTCGTTTCTCTTACCCACCTCGAAGACAAGAAACTCGATGAAATATTCAAACTCCGAGAGGACAGTTTTAACGTTAGGTTGCAAGCAAGAGATTTAAGTGGATCATTTCGTAAAAGAGAAAGAAAGAGAGAGAGAGAGAGAGAGAGAGAGAGAGAGAGAGATTGTTCTGATACGATTGCATATGTAATTGTTTATTCATTCTCTCTCTCACTCTCTCCCATTTTCGTATCGTTGTTTCTTTATTTCTCTTTCATTATTATTATTATTATTATTATTTTTTTTTTTTTTAACCATATGCACATATATATATATTTTTTATAATATTATTTTTAACACACACTTATATATATATATATATTATATTTTTAGGAAAATTTTTCTTTGCATTACGAGCGTCATGATAGTCTCTATCTGTCTCTCTTTCTCTTTAATGCTGAATTTTATTTATTTATTTATTATTATTATTATTATTATTATTATTATTATTATTATTATTATTATTATTATTATTATTATTATTATTATTATTATTATTATTATTATTATTATTATTATTATTATTATTATTATTATTATTATTATTATTATTATTATTATTATTATTATTATTATTATTGAATTTGGATTTTCTTCTTTTCGACGAGGAAAAAAAAAGGTAGAAATCATCGAACGAAACGATTCGTTGTTATCTCGTTCGTTAACTAATCTCGATCAAAATCGTCGAATAACCCCCGTAAAGGAAATCGATAATGATAATGAGATTGATAATCGGAGTTAATGTCATGCTGCGTTAATTTGATCGTACGAAAGGAGGAAAGAAGAAAAAAAAAAAAGAGGAAAAAATGATGGAACAATTGATGTTAATGTTGCTTTGTGTGTTTGGCACGTAGAGACGTGTTTAATGTACCGTATATGTATACATATGTGAATACGTACGTACGCATGTGGAGATTTTTGAAAACTTGCGAATTACGTTTGGTTTGCTTTTTTCCTGATTTCTTTTTCTTTTATTTTTTTTTTTCCTTTTTTCTTTTCGTTCGTCGTCTCCTCCGTTCGACAGTAAAAATGACGAAATTAACGAAAGATAAGTTTTCCGAACGTCCTTGCGAGTTTCGATCGAACGTCTTTTCTTTTTTTTTCTTTCTCTTTCTTTCGTTTCTTTCATTTCATTCAATTTTTATTTCCTAATTTTTTAAATAATTTTTAATAATTTATTTAATTTTTTAATAATTTTTTCATTTTGATCAATCATTTTATTTTAATTTTTTAATAATTTTTTCATTTCATTCAATTTTTTATTTCTTATTTTTTTTTTCTTTATTTTCTTTTTTTTTTTAAATTTTTATTAATAATCGCCTTGTCGATCAAATCACGTTCCGGGTGAGTTTGATTTCGATCTTGTTTCTTTTTTTTGTTCACGATCGAATTTTATTTCTCTCTTGTACTCTTCTCTCTTTTCTTTTTTCTTTTCTCTTCTTTTCTTTTCTTTCCTCTTCTTCTCTTTTCGACTCGAACGCGTTCGATTCGACGCGAATTAAAGGAAATACGAAGAAAACGCGATTACGCTTTACGTCCCGTAAAATTCGACGAAAGCGTAACGTTAGGAATCGTTAAAGAATGGTGGTTGGGATTATGAAATCGTTGGAAGGATTCAAGGGGCAGGCTGGGAGGGAGAGAGGGAGGGAGGGATGGATGGATGGGGGTTTAATTGAACGTTCACTTTGTGAGAAGCAACACGGCGGGGAGCTGTCATCGTCGTCGTTCTGTCAGGTTTGACATTTAGCGAAGTTTGAAATTCTGGTCCGAGGGTAGTCCATATCACGAGCATATTCTCATCCCCTCTCCCTCCCACCCTCTCTCTCTCTCTCTCTCTCTCTCTCTCTCTCTCTCTCTCTCTCTCTCTCTCTCTCTCACATCATTCGTGGACCGCCGTCTCTCGGTTTCGACGGCCGGAGATCAGAAATTTTGCGCATATGCGGTCA
>OU427001.1:5335790-5338290 GCA_911387935.1 Dolichovespula saxonica
ACAAATTTTATACGTACACTTCGTAGTTTATTGCATTACGTTTATATCCTAATTTCTTTGCGTATGTCGACAAAATTAACCTTTAATATCCTTTTTTTTTTACCGACAAAATACAAGCGTGAACGTAATCGCCGACGTAAATAATTTTTATGACGCAAACGTTGAGACTCTATCTTTTTTTTCTTTGTATCTCTTTTTTCCTTTCTTTTCTTTTCTTTTCTGTTTTCAACAAAGAAATATAAAAAAAGGTAATAAAACGTCGTGGAACAAAAAAGATTTGACGAAATAAAAAATGTATAGTATATTATAGTACTGTTATATAGTATGATATAGTATAGTACATAAGTTCGTTTCGATGAACGAAATTTCTGATTTTTGCATTTAAAAATGACGAAATATATTTTTTCTAATGGTTTAGGTATCGTAACGTTTTAACATGTTTTGTGAACGTTGGCACGTTTCATCGTCGTCGTATCATGGGGTGAGGTGGGGTGGGGGGAAACAATTAATTTAACAAATGCATAAGTTACTTACTCGTTCGTCGTTACTTCGTAAAATTAGGTGTTACATCTACTTGTGTATTAGACGTACGTATATACATAACTATGGTATGTATCTACGTATATAATACGTATATGTAAAAAAAGGGTACGCCATCGATCAATTAATTCGTTGATTAATTAAACTTTCGAAGTTTAGCGTTGGCGAAAGTTCGTCGATTCGTTTAGAAACTTTTCGTATTTTCGCGTTATCGATGGGAAGGGTCTGTTTAGATTTTATATTTGTACTTTACTTTTTCTTTTTTTTTTTTAATTATTCGTTCGTTCATTCGTTCATTCGTTCGTGCATGCGTTCGGTCATTTACCCATCCATTAATTTATTCATTTGTACGTTCGTTCATTCGTTCATTCATTTTTCGTATATTCGTTCATTCAATCGTTCGTTCATTCGTTCATTCATTCTTCGTTTATTCGTTCATTCAATCGTTCGTTCGTTCATTCATTCATTCATTCATTCATTCATACATTAATTTGTTCGTTCATTCATTCGTATGTTCATTTATGCATTGATTAGTTAATACGTTAATTAATTAATTCGTTCGTTAATTGATTAATTAATTAATTCGTTAATTCATTTGTTCATTAATTTCGATCTTGTCAACGTTTAAATGCAGTGAGCGTTATTATCGACAATTGGCACTCGATTCTTTTTCTTTTACAGGCTTTATTGAATAGGTTTTTACTTTTTTTTTATTTTTATTTATTTTTTTTTTAAATTTATATATTAATATTTTTTTTTTTTTGTAAGCGTTCGATGCGAATACAATGATACCGAATTACTTTTGATAATTCATTGTTTTAGTGCACAAGTATAGTGGATGAAATATAACATACAGTTGTATGATCATGTGATATATAGTTACGTGGTATATTAATACGGTATAATAGTACAAATATGGTTAAGTGTATAAACATAGTGTTACAAAGTTATAATAATAATAATAGTATGGTATAAAAATGTATACGCATGTACTCGTATAGATGGAGTATAATAATATGACGTCGAGGTCACACAATTACTGAAAATAATAAACGAAAAAGCAATTAAATTTTTATTGTATTTCTTTTATTTTTTTATTTTCTTTTTTTCTTTTTCTTTTCATTTATTTCAACCACGTTTTTGGCATGATTTATGTACTTACAAAGGGAAATAATTCTTAGTGATTAAGGAAACTCCTTCAAACGGTTCATTTTCATTTCCTTCGTTCGTTCGTTCGTACGTTCGTTCGTTTGTTTATGCTCGTTTATCCTTCCTTTCCACTCGTTTTTTTTTTATTTTTCTTTTTTCTCCCTTCCCCCCCCCCTCTTTATTTTCCTTTCCTTTTCTTCTTTTTCTTATTCTCTAAATAAGTTCAACCCACGATTCGCCATACACGTACACGTAACAAATACAGACGTACGTACAAACTGCACTTACACTTATATGCAGGAACGTATACACAAATAAAATACACGTACTTAGTACGTACACCAAGAAATAAGATAAAAGCCGTGATAACTTTTGTTGAACGGGTTGGCCAAAACTGATTTGTCAGAAATTTGCTTGCTCAAAGGAAACCTTCGGGAAACGTTCTCATAAAGCTTAAGCTTTCGTGGCCTTTTAAAAGAAGATCGACGAAATAAGAGCAAGAAATACAACGAGAAAGAGAGAGAGAGAGAAAGAGAGAGAGGGTTAGAGAGGGTGAGAGAGGGGGGGAAGAAAATTGCGAAGGCTCGAACAAGACGTGGCAGCCATCGCGTTCACCACGAGTTCCTCCTGGAATTCAAATAACTTTCCTTTTTGCGCGTGTCATATCGCCGGGAACAGAGGAAAACTTCGACGAAATTAATACGACGAAAAGGAATGAGGGAGGTAAAGGATGAGGGGTTGGGGAGGGGAGGGGAGGGTAGGGTAGGGTTAGAGTAGGATAGGGTAGGGGGTGGTTAAAGAGGTATAGATG
>OU427001.1:5340790-5345790 GCA_911387935.1 Dolichovespula saxonica
TTTTTCTTTTTTTTGTTTCTCGGTTCTCTTTTTGGTCCTTCTTTTTTTAATGAAATCCTTGATTTTATTTTTGTTGAGATGGGCGACCGAGCAGGGACGGAGGCCGGAAATTAAAGTGTGTTCATCGAACTGTAAACATATATATATATATAAAGAGAGAGAGAGAGAGAGAGAGAGAGAGAAATGAAAAATGAATCGAAACATCAACTATGCCTTCCGAATGATGAATATTCGTGGATAAAGAATTTAAAAAAAAAAAGAAGAAGAAAAAGAAAAGGGAGAAAGAAGAAACCCAAAAATTATATACACAAACAATTTTTATTGGTATATTAAATCGAACGACGAGGAAATTGTTTTTCAGTTTTTTTTTCAATATTTTTTTTTCTTTTTTTTTTTTTTTTTTTCTTTTTGAGCTGTAAGTGGCAAGAATAAGCGTGTCCGTTGAGGTATGGGCGGGTAAATGACAGAGGAATGTAAATGAAAGAGGAAAATTATAAGAAAAAACAATAAATAAATAAAAATAAATAAGTAAAAATAAATAAATAAAAATAAATAAATAAAAGTAATTAAAAAGAGGGATATATATATATTTAGTTTCTTTTATACTAAATATATATATATATATATATATATTTATTTTCATTTTCTTTATTCTTTCTCTTTTTTTTTTATTATTTTTTATTATTTCGTCAACTAAAAAGCCCAGCGCGTAGCAGAGCCGGTACTTTTGGACACCTGTAGCTATATTGATCGGCCGAGGTCGGTCGACAGCCCTCGACCTCGAAACTCCACCCTCCTTCTCTTCCTCGTCCTCTTTCCCCTTTCTCCTCTTCTTCCTCCTCTTCCCTCCTCCCTTCCCCTTCGCCTTCGTCCTTCGACTCCCGCACCCACCCACCGCCTTTCCTCGCGACCCCCTTTGAGGCTAAAATTCAATCCTCTTTCCAGCTTTTCCTCGTGCCACGTCTAACCTCCTCTTCCTCCTCCTCCTCTTCCTCCTCTTCTTCTTCCTCCTCTTCTTCTTCCTCCTCTTCCTCCCCTCACCGATTACCCTCCTTTTTGTTGCACATATTTTTTTGTTTTGTTTTTGTTATTTTTTCTTTATTTTTTTTTTTCTTTTAAATTCTTTTTATTTTTCTAGTTCATCTCTTACGGTTCCCACTACCACTCAGCTCGATTGATTTCGAACGTTTGGATCGGCGATAAATTATGTACGTACGTACGTTAGCGATCGAATTAAATGATTTAACATTTTTGATAGGATTAGAAGGTAGACTTAGTGGGATTATTAGAGATAGTTGAGTAATTATAGGAGTATTTATTCATGGACTTACTCTCGACCTGAACTAATCTCTCTCTCTCTCTCTCTCTCTCTCTCTCTCTCTCTCTCTCTCTCTCTCTCTTTCTTTATACATGTCTCTTTCATCGTATTGAAAATAAAATATACATATATACATAGTTGCATAGTTGTTTGCATGTATCTATAAATACAATGCTTATACTACAATATATATTCACATCCATGTGCATATACGATATTATCACACACACAAACACACACACACACACACACACACACAATACACTCGCTCGCACGACACACGTTTGTACTTATGTATATATTCATTGAGACGAGGAAATATATATATATATACACACACACACACACATAACACATACAACACACACGCACACACACATCAGAAAGTTATTCTCGTTTTACATAGCTACGTAATATACATACTTACATACATACATACATACATATATAATAACTAACTTTGGCGGTAGTACTGAATGGATTTGTTTCGGCTATTGTACTAGCACCCTCAGTAGTACCATCTAACAGTAGCTAGCTACCTACCTACTCGAGTTTTAACATTTGGTTGTTGAAAATTTTCCGAGTTTCGCGTGACCTATCATCTGAATGCAATTACGAATGGTTAATTAACCGTTCAACTGAGCTATGGGGATATTTATAAATAAATTCACTTTACCTCTCTCTTCATCTATCTATCTCTCTCTCTCTCTCTCTATCTATCTATCTATCTTTCTCCCTCTATTTCTTAATCTCTAATTAGTCTGTTATTGTATTTAAAATTGGCGCGTTACATTCATCGAGATTAACAAAAGTGTTAATACAGAATCCGAATATAAGAGGGTCACGCGAAATTACTCCACGAAAACATCTTCTCTCTCTCTCTCTCTCTCTCTCTCTCTCTCTCTCTCTCTCTCTCTTTCTTTCTCTAACTCTATCTCTGTCCCTCTTTCTCTCTTATCGCCCTTCCTCTTTTGAGGAACTGAAAACGCTCGTTCACTTTACTCACTAGCAACCCCTCTGAACTTCTCAATAATCAAAACACACAGGTCCCTAACTTTAGTCTTATCCAACATCAGTCACGTAAATAAACGGAATATATTTAGAGATTTCTCTCTCTCTCTCTCTCTCTCTCTCTCTCTCTCTCTCTTTTTTTTCGTCGGATCTAACGTTCTTATCGTTCAAGATCTTACACGAATTATTTTGAGATTAAAGGGTATACGTGTTGTATACGTATTTTTCGTAGGATTCTTCGTTCTCTTTTTCATTTTTTTTTCTTTTTTCTCTCTTGCTTTCTTTATTTCTTTTTTTTCTGCATTCCGATAAATTTCTTTTATTTTTTTTTCTTTTTTCATATTTTTTATTTCATCGTGCGATAGGTAATTCAAGATCGTTTCAAATTGTTTGGTTATTATCGATGAGTGAATTGTTGTTCGTTGAATTATTTCTTATAATTATAAAACGAGTGATCAGAAAATTTAGTGATTTTTCTTTTTGATATTATTAGAATATTTTAAAAGATCTAAAATTATTGGACAGTGAGAAATATTTTTTTATTTCATGTTTGATCTTTTTGTTCGTTTTTAGCGATAGGTGAGAAATGGAAAATTTATAAGATCGTTATCAGTATGTTTATTGGAATTTATTAATTAGAATTATGGATGTTAATTGAATAAAATTTCGACTTATCGCGTATATTAAAATATACCTCGATATTTGTTTTCTAGCTTTGCATACAAATAAAAAAAAAAAAAAATTATCAAATTCGAATGATTCCGAACATTATCGGAGTAAAATAAAATTCAAGCTTATTATCTCTTAAAATGATTGGACCCTTTTACATTTCAGCCTTTTACGAGGCTTATCCATCGAATTTGATTAAAAATTAAATACAGTTCGTTGATGCGATTCTAACGTCGTAAAATCTGTATCGCTTCGTTATAAAGTTCACTTTAATTCCATTTAACCGTAATATCTTGGACAAACGATTAGAAATTATAGATACTAAAGGAAAAAAAAAGAAAAAAAAAAGAAAAAGAAAAAAAATGACAAAAACTAAAGGCAAAGTAATATAATTATATTACATCAGGATCGAGTTTAAAATCGAATTTTATAGCGCGATTAGATGACGTTTAGAATTTATAGGTGTTTTATCAAAGTCGTATAATATTCATTAAAAATAAATTCCAATCTCTCTCTCTCTCTCTCTCTCTCTCTCTCTCTTTCTCTCTCTCTTTCTCTCTCTCTCTCTCTCTCTTTTACTTTCTTTTTCTCTATGATTTTGAGAGAATAAATGGAAGTTGAAAATGAACGATGAAAAGCTTAGAAATGAAGAGAATGTCGAATGGAGAGAGAGAAATAGAGAAAGAGAGAGAGAGAGAGAGAGAGAAAGAGAGAGAGAGAGAGAGAGAGAGAGAGAGATCGTCTGACCAACGGGATGCGACGACGGTCGGAGTTCTTTATGTACTCTCGTAAATAGCGGCGACAACGAGGACGACGATGAGAAACTCGAGCGAGACTGAAATTCTAATAAAAGTCTATCCGTGATCTACTAACCGAGTCTGCTTCTCGCAAAATGTCCGACGGAGTACGTACCTCTTCCCATTAAACGTCATATTCCGATGGACCAAATATTTTACGGAATTATTTTTATTTAAAGCAAAGCAAAAACGATAATAAAGAAGTCCCCCTTTTCCTATAAACTTTATATTCCGATGGACCAAATCTTTTACGGAATTATTTTTATTGAAAAAAAAAAGAAAAAATAAACAAATAAAAATAAAATAAAGAAGTCCTTCCCATAAACATTATATTCCGATGGACCAAATATTTTACGGAATTATTTTTATTAGAATTAAAAAAAAAAAAAAAACAAACAGAAAATACGAAAGTCCCCCTGCCTATAAACATTATATTCGGTGGACCAGATTTTTTATGAAATTATTTTTGTTAAAAAAAAGAAAAAAATAAAGAAGTCCCTCTTCCCATAAACTCCATAAAGAATTCCGATGGACCAAATTTTTTACGGATTTATTTCTATAAAAAAAAAAAAAAAAAGAAAATAAAATACAAAAAAAAAAAAAAATGAAGAAAAAAATAACTAAACGCACTTTAATTTTCGTTCTAATAAACCAAATCCTTATGATTATCTCTAATTAAATTAAAAAAAAAAAAGAAAGAAAAGATTCCCTTAACAAATCAAATTTAGTATCGAATCCTTTCTAATAAAGAAAAAGAAATAGTAATAATAATAATAATAATAATAATAATAATAATAATAATAATAATAAATATAATAATAATAAAACGTCACGTGTATCGTTTCAACGTATCGTTCTAACGAACAACATGTTTATGATTGTTTCTAATTAAAAAAAAAAAAATAAATAAATAAATAAAAATCAGAAAGAAATGATCGAACGCGTGCGACGAGTCCTCCATTTTTTTTTTTTACTATTTTCTCTACCGAATAAAAAAAAAAAAAAAAAAACGAAAAATAAAAAATGAACAAAAAACAAATAAAAAAGTCACGAGACGCAACGAGCCCATTGTGTGAGGCCCCTTTTAATGGACGAAAAACTTTTACGATTAGGTACACTCATTTTACTCGACGGAAGAAAAAAAAAAGTAACACCCCCGTTGAACGTGACGAGACGTTCCTCATATTTTCTAGCTAACAAAATTT
>OU427001.1:5358290-5400790 GCA_911387935.1 Dolichovespula saxonica
GTAGTTCTCTCTCTCTCTCTCTCTCTCTCTCTCTCTCTCTCTCTCTCTCTCTCTCTTTCTCTCACTATACGCCATCACATTAATTAAAGCTGTCTATAAGCTATAAATACATATCCGTTCGATGCACGCATTCGTACTTGATATATACATACGTGTGCACATACGTATGTACGATATATAGACAAATAGAAATGAGCATACGATATATATGTGTGTGTATCTGTGTGTGTGTGTTGTGTGTGTACGAACGAATATTTGTATGTACGATTATCAATAATCCGCGAGACGCGTTATAGCTATTTATGTATCGGTGTATTTCACGAATATCTATCTATTTTGACGTGAAACGGCTGTTGTCTAATTTCATTCAACGCCGTTGATGCTCCATAAACGACCTATTTTCAGAATTGGCACTAACTTAAAATAAACTAACCGAATGTGAACTTTTTAAATCGGTTAAATCCATTTAACAGGGGTTCGTCGTTATTCGTTATGGAAATTTAAGGGAATCGATTATTATTAGTCGATCGAGATAGTTACATTACTCTTTTCGATATATATATGTGTGTGTGTGTGTTATATTTTTATCCTTAAATTTCTTACAATATTTTTTTTTAAATAGTATTTTTTTTCTACATACGGTCAGTTGTAATTACATTAAAAAACAAAAAAAAATCCCACAGAAAAGTTAACAACAATGAGTTAATAATGAAAGTTAATAATAAAAAGTTAACGATAAAGAATATATTGTTATTATGAATTAAAGAGAATGATATACGTGGGATAACGATGAAATTATTATTTATTAACGCCTGATTAAAAAAAAAAAAAAAAAAAATGATAAAAATTATTCCATGTTTCTTGTGACGAATAGAAAACGATGAAGTTATTGTATCTTTTTCCTCTTCTTCTCTCTTCTTTTAATTAATTTCTTTTTTTTTTCCTATTTTTTTATTCATCTATAAAAGATGACCGAATCGTTATGTACTTTTTATCATTGATATAAAAAAAAAAAAAAATGATGAAAATATTATTCCTAAAAAAAATGATGAAAAATATAAATATATATATGTGTATGTGTGTGTGTATATCACTGTCGATAAAATGGTTCAAAAATAATTATCCTACATATTTTTATCGTTTTCGATTGAAAAAAAAAAGAAGAAAAAGAAAAAAAAAAAGATCGAATAGGTAAAACCATTGCGGTAGATAATCGTTAAATGTTTTTTTTTATCCTCTTCCATTTCTCTATTTTTTTTTTCTCTCTCTCTCTCTCTCTTTTTTTTTTTCTTTTGCGAATGCATTTAATAATCCTCGATCCTTCGTGTTTTCGAACATTTAATAAGAATCAACGAGCACGGCGGAGCTACTTTTACACCCTCCCTAGAAATCCCCGTCGTAAATCGTTAAACGCGTAGGCGAGAACCCCTATTCGCAATAACAATGAAATTCGTCCCTTCCGACTATTTTCTTCATCCATTCTCTCCTCTCCACGAAAATGGAAGTGGAAACTATACACAGAGAGAGAGTGCGTGTATGTGTGAGAAAGAGAGAGAGGGAGAGAGTGGGAGTGAGTGTGTCCATACAATGGTTCGAATTTAACGATCTACTCATTTCAAATTAACTTGGTAATAAATACTTCCCATATGAAAAGATCAAGGGTTAATATGTTTTAAACATATTATTAATGCAATTTGTTTTAAACGATAATATTTTTACTTATATATCTATGCTTATATACGATATATATATATATATATATATATATATATATATATATTTATATATATATATATATATAAATTAATATAAGACGATACGGTATAAGAATAAAATTTTATATATATAAATTTTATTAATAATATATTCTAAATTAATAATATATATATATATATATATATATATAAATATAAATTTATTATTTTTATGTTTATATACATACGTATATATATACATACACGATTGTGTACCACCTACGTACCTGTCTATATTAATGTTCACGTTTGTTCATATTTATACGATACGCGTTCACATTTTCCAGTTCGTACGTACTAATATATGCATGTACGTGCATACATACATATCTTCCTTCCATGATTTATAGAAAATTTACATAGATACGTGTTTATCTGTCATTTCTTTGTTATCACATATGCATATATATATATATATATATATATATATATATATATATACATATATAGATATATTTTTTTTTTATTCACGTACTTAAATACATCCACGTGCACGATATATATATGTTCACATATGAACATATATTGAGTTTGTTCACCTACATAAGTTTCCGTCGTTTTGTTCTTTCTATCTGCAATATTATTTGTTTATTCACATTTATTATGCGCGTCCGCGTCTCTCTCTCTCTCTCTCTCTCTCTGTATGTATGCATGTGTATGTGTATGTGTGTTTAGGAAGATCGTAAACGCCTGGAGCAAGTGTATTCTCTATGTATATGTCGTCGTACGAATATCAAGTTTACGTCGAAAGGAAGAGAGAGAGAGAGAGAGAGAGAGAGAGAGAGATAGAGAGAGATTGTGCAAGGGTGGTGAAGGGTGGGGAAGGGGGTGGTGGAAGAATCCTCCGGAAGGAATAAGATGCTATATACCACAAATTGCGTTTACTTTGACATAGATTTAACCGCATAACAGATATCGTTATCGCTTTTGGGAAAAGTCATTTCACAGATTACAATTTAACAATTTCGACTGCACCAACGTAGATTTTATATTCACGGGACGATCCTTAACGTTCAATCGCAGTAATTTTTCGTTAGATTTGATTGCGATCGCTAGTGATCGCTGTTACTGTACAAACATACAAAACTAAATATATATATATATATATATATATATATATATATATAAAATAAAATAAATCTAGAAATAAATAAAATAGAAACTAATGAATGAATAAAAAGAAAGTGAACGAAGAAGATAATAGAAAATTGGTAATGACTTTCGTAAATCGAAAGGATCACAAGTAAAACAAAAAAAAAAAAAAATATCAAAAAGGAAAAGAAAAAGAAAATGACGATTTGGAACTATTATGTGTGGTCGATAAAATTTTTCTTTTTTTCTTTTTTTCAAAATTCTAACCTATCGGAACGGTCGTGTTCATACGGTGGTGGGGGTGAAGTGGTACTACAGAATTTATTTTAGCGAAGTCCACTTTTTTATCGTTGGGTACGTCTTATCGTGTTTATTTTCACGAAGGTAATCCCTTCGTATAACGCTTATAAATACGGTTTCGATATAAAGAGGTTCGTAAATTTAAATATTATTTACTTACGTACGTACATATATACTTATATACGTACGTACATAATGTCGACTAAGGTTTTACATAAATTGTTCTCCTGAACATTCCTGTGTACTGACGTAAATATAGTGTAAAATTCTTTTTCTTTTTTTTTTTTTTTTTATCCGTGCACATCGAAGAAGAATATAAATGTGTTTTGTGGGTACTTATACCTCATAGAATATATATATGTATATATATTTCTTTTTTAACGTGTCATCTTTGTTTTCTTATTACTTTCTTTATTTCTTTTTTGCTTGCAGCTGTTTATAATAATTTCTTCGACAACACTAAAAATTTCATTTGTCCTTAAAAATTTTTTGATTGTTAAATAAACTTTCCAATAAAGGTATTAAAATTTGTATTAAAGAAAAACGAATTCATTAAACGAGATATAATTTCATGGAATAAAAATAAATTTATAATTCAGATGATAGTACGTGACACGATTTATCATAGTAAACGTAAATATATTATTTCAAACTTTGATCTCTTAGATTCATTATATATATATATATATTTCTCTTGTATTTTCGTCCTACTTTCTATCTAGTTCGATTTTAAATTTAGAATTTATCTTGTAATACGAAAAGACTGTCGAGTAAGTAGAGTTATAAATCTTTTAAAACGTTTCGATCGTTCTATTTATCTATGTCTGTCTCTTTTTCAGTGTCTCTTTCTCTCTCTCTCTCTCTCTCTCTCTCTCTCTCTCTCTTTCTCTATCTGTCTATCTCTTTTTATCCTTCGTAAGTAATCTGTAAAGTTTCGAGAAAACGGAGGTATCTAATTAACTCTTTGAGCAGTCAATTTTCCTATGACAAACTAACTTCTAAAACGTTATAGAACTGAACGAGCGATAAAGGTCTCTCTCTCTCTCTCTCTCTCTCTTTATGTATATATAATCTAAATATAAAGTAAATGATCAAATGATGTATTTAAATATTCGACAGTTAATCGATTAGATTTATTATTTTCAAATAAAATTCTTCTATATACTGTACATATTGTAAAATTATTCACACACACACACACACACACACACACACACACACACACACACACACACACACACACACACACACACACACACACACACACACACACACACACACACACACACACACACACACACACACACACACACACACACACACACACACACACACACACACACACACACACACACACACACACACACACACACACACACACACACACACACACACACACACACACACACACACACACACACACACACACACACACACACACACACACACACACACACACACACACACACACACACACACACACACACACATAAAATTATATTCAACTATGAATATGTAACACGGCAGAATTTTAAATGAGTATTTTTTATAAGGCGTGCCAAAGAAATAGAAAAGTTTTATACGAAAAAGTGATCGACTATGAATATAAAATTATATTCCAAGCTACAATTCAACATAATATCACTATATTATATACATAAATCATTTTCTTTTTTCTTTTTTTTTTTCTAAATTTATGACTGAAAGAGATAGAAGGTGGAGTGAAATTGAACTCGTGAAAAGAAGAGGGAAAGATAGATAAATAGTTAGAAAGAGAGAGAGAGAGGGAGAGTGTGTAAGATTTAGATAAATGAATAAGATAAATAAGAATCATCTGGATGTGGGGAGAGGGGGGGGGGAAGAAAAACAAAGCGATCTTTGAAACAAAAACACTTAAATGTTGCATAATACGTATGTTATTTGTAAAAAAAAAAAAATAAAAATAAAAAATGCAAAGCCGGTCGATACAACTTACGTGCGAATTTAATCCTCGACGACGCTTCTCAAACGAACGATTTCTTTCTATTGGTGAGGGGGTAGGGGAGGGGCGAAAAAAAAATATTACCAACGATCTTGAAAAACTTTAATATCATTATGTCCTTCGGATAAGACCTAGAGCTTGTTAGTTAACAAACTTTGATCGATATTGACAAGCTGTCTTCGTTCTAAGTCAAAGCTCGTCGTAGCTCGATTAAACTTGGCAGCTGCGTGTACTCGAATGGAATTCTGAAACAAAGCCGCTGACATGCAACGTTAGAGAGAGAGAGAGAGAGAGAGGGAGAGAGAGAGAGAGGGAGGGAAAGAGAGAGAGAGTGAGTGAGTAAGTGAATGAGTGAGTGTTTCAATGACACCCGTTACATTGCGTGCATCAAACGTTTGCATAGAGGGTTAATTTAATTTCCCGTTGGCACGCCCTAACGTGTATATATACGTTCGGCATGTATACGGGCGTATAATGTAAGGGGCGGGCCAAAAGTATTTAAATCGATTTTAAAAAGTCAATTATCATTCCTACCCTTTTTTCTTTTTCCCTTTTCCCTATCTCCTCTTCTTTCTTTTTCGCAGGATTTTTCTTTGCTTTTTCTTTTTTTTTTGATCGATTTAATATCAAGAAATTGATAGCTAAGGGACGACGAGCTGAAAGGACTCGTGGTAGCAGTTATTTATTTATTTATTTATTTATTTATTTTTTTTAATAATCTGGAAGAAAAATTAATTGGAATAAAAATCAATCGAACGAATGGAAAGGTTGGTGTAATTCGAATTTGCAAAATCGTTGATGTTTAACTTTTGGACTAACCTGTTGTGTGTGTGTGTGTGTGTGTGTGTGTGTGTGTATATATATATATATGCACGTTGCTTATTTAAAGGGTTTGAATAGGAGATGATGGAAACGTTGATTTTTCAATTTCATTTTTTTATTCGACGATATGTTATCTAACATGAATCTAATATCTTGTAATATTTCTCCTTGATATTTTCTAACGTGTTATCGAGATGTGCTTTCGTATTTTCTCTTCATACTCGCTTTCATTTCCGATGTACTTATATATATATATATATATATATATATATACACATATACACACATACGTAAATGATATATACATTCATGTACGTCTCCTATATGCATTTATGTATGTATGTATGTATGTATGTATGTATGTATGTATGTATGTACGTATGTATGTATGTATGTACGTATGTATGTATGTATGTATGTACGTACGTATGTATGTATGTGTGTATCTATTTATATATGTGTGTAGGTGTACGTTATTTCAGTTTACACGTGGTCACTTTCCGATCGTTATTTTTAAAGCACACGTTAACGTCGTCGTCGAGCATTAGGACTTCAATAATAATCGTAATATAATTTTATTATAGTTCGTACATCGATGATTATTATTATTATTATTATTATTATTGTTAACCGAACGAAGGTATATTTTTATTTAAAATGATCCTAGGGGTTTCAAGATCGAGGATGGCGTTGAATTTCTGTAGAATTGTGGTTTTCCTTTTTTCCTCTCTCTCTTTTTTCTTTTTCAGCGACTTAATATTTAGTATTTTAAATATTTTTATATCAAGGGAAATTATTTGAACGAGAAATTATTTATCGATCACATATTCGTGTAATATCATCGATTGTGCAGTTTGTATCGTATTAATTTTTTTCTTTTCTCTATCGTTTTAATATCAAATTTTATAATTAATGTTATGTCTTTCTTTTCTGTTTCTTATTTTGTTTTTTTTGTGTGTTTTGAAACTAATTTATACATTTTGCATTTATATATTAAATATAATATATAAATGCCAATATATTATATATATGTTATATATGTACACATTATACATAGTTAAGTCAAATTAAAATGATATCGATTATATATAAGTGTTACCATTTATTTTCAATTGATTATTTTCATAATCAATATTAGATTTAAAAACGTATATTGTTTTTCTCCTTTCTTTTTCTTAGAAAGTTAATTTCTTTTTTTTTAAAATTCGCATTTCCTTAATTAATACAAATCAATTAAAATCGATCATTATGTGATAGTGACTTTACACATACACACACGCACACACAAACATATACATATTTTTGATATATTCAATGAAATTATTTTTTAACACACACATAATTATAACCAAATGATATTTAATCATAATCATTAGTGACAAAAATTTGTAACAATAATTGACATTTCGATATTAATTATCATTTGAATAAAATCAAAGATTGATTGACATAATATATATTTTTCTACCAATAAAACGAAGAATTTTTTCTTTCCAAACATATTTTCTATTTACATGTATTGTATATACAAAACCCGATTCGTGGAGTACCAATTTTGGTGATTAATGGAGGAGAATCGATCGGCTCCCGGCGAGCACAGCGGCTAATAATCGTTCAACGAGAGTTCTATGAAGTAGTTATCGGTGCCATAATCGATGCTCGACCCTCTATTAATCGACTCTCTATCTCTACGAATGATAAAACAGTATGGATGAATATCATCCAAAAGTACTTCACTTATGTACTTACTCAGCATGCATATATATATATATAGCTGATAATTAAATTTTCATGCAATTTCAAAAAGAAAAGAAAAATAAATCAATTATAAAATTGTGCAACAACCTTTGAATCATCATACATCATATTTTTAACATACGTTATATTAACCGTGTGAATTGATTATATTGCAAATTGGATAAATTAATTAAAATACTGCAGTATGTCGTAACGCATCGTTAAAACTTTTTCAATTATGATAACATATTTTTAATATTCACTTATATGCACACACACACACGCGCACACACACACACCGACGTAGTATCTAAATGTATATTGGTTATTGTCGCGAGCAATCCAAACAATCTAAACGACATTGGAAGTATTTAAATTTGTTTTTGAAACTTCTTAATAAACTTTTACTAATTATCTTACATAATTACATTACACGCACGTATGTATATATTTATCGTCAGGTAGTCGAGGATGAAATTTGTAGTTAATAAAGCCCAATTGCATTTTATTTTAACCCCCTACAAATTTCATCATTGACGATCTAATATATGGAATATGGTTAACAACAATGAAACATATACTGACGCTTCTCTAATCAATTTTCGATTATTATCGAATCTATAACGTGAGATCAATTGCCTAATTTTTGTTTTTGTTTTCCTTTTATTAAGAAATAACAATTGTAATCTTATCGAACGCAATCAAATTACGAATATCGATGTTTTGAATCACTTTTTTCTCTACGGTGAAACATTCATCTTTTTCTTTTTCAATTATTTATTCACTTTTTTTTTTTTTTTTTTTTTTTTTCATCGTATTTGTCATCTTTGCTTCATTATTGTTGAACTCGTTGAAGCTTGAAGATGAGAAGATCAGTTTTCAGATAGATTACGAAGGAAGAGGAGGAAATCAAATTTGACTTGTTTTTGTCGAAATGATTCTCTTTCTCTTTCTCATACTAATCTCTCTTTCTTACTTTCACACACTCCCCGTCTCTATCTCTATTCATCTATCTATCTATCTCTGTCTTTCATTCTGACACTTGGTTGGCCTTAGCACATGTTCGATCGAGGGTGTCGAGTGGTTACTGCTTAAGGGATGAAACGGGTTGACTGACAAGCATGGTACCCATGTTAGCACGCGTTTATACGCTAATGTTAGCACGATCTATCGCTTTGTGTTTACTTTGACCACCAGCTGGTATCTATCTATCGGGTCTTATTGGTTAAACCATGCTAAATGTTACGATCGAATTGTTTAAGCATATGTATATGTGTATATATATATATATATATATATATATATATATATATATATATATATATATATATATATAAGTAAGCACGTATGCGTGAATTTTACGGTAATAATCATTTTTACATTATAGAGATATCTCTCGTCGACATCTATCAATCATTATATTTTGAAATTAAACCCGGGTGTAATTCAATTTTGTTCTATTTTTCATTTCTTTTCTACTTTGTTCTTTTTCCTTTATTTTTATATTTTTATTTATGTTTTTTGTATACATACATAGTTTGACATAGTTATGTTGTATATAAATATGTCTGATAAGGGAAATTGTGCGATTAGATGAAATTATACACAATTTTATTTAATATACTATAATTATATTATATTGTTATTATTATTATTATTATTATTATTATTATTATTAATATTATTATCATCATCAACATTATTATTATTATTATTATTATTATTATTATTATTATTATTATTATTATTATTAGTAGTAGTAGTATTAGTATTATTATATATTTTCTATCGTATAGTGTTGAAATTTCAATGAAATATTTATAATGAAACGATGAAATTTTTATTCGTTTGAAGTATTTTTTTTTACCCCTTTAAATACATTGTGTCTCTGTATTAATTTAAAGGAGTTGATTATTAATCGAAAATATTAATTGATTACGTAATTGTAGTTTTTATTTAAAACGAATGGAACATATACATATATATATATATTTTTTTTTCTTACTTTAGATATTTCAAATAAAAGAAATTAGAAAATGAAGAAATAACGAAAAAAAGTAGCTTTTGAGAATTTTCCGAAGAAATTCAATTAAAACGCTTAGCGCGCCGAAAGTTTCAAGACAATATTTAATATCAATTATACTTTTTGTCAACATCTTTCGGTCTGATCATTTTATTTCAGATCTTAAATTTCCACGCTCGACGCGTGACACGCGTGAAATTGTTAGCTCGAAAAGGAATCTCGAGAGAAAGGAGTAATTAATTTTTTTTTTTTTTTTTAATCAAAACGCAACTATCTTTTGTTCATCCAACTCTTTGGGTCATCCTACAAAAAACGAACGAATCCTTGTCTTTATTCGTTTATTCGTATTTTTTAATGTTTTGATTTAAACAAAAATTTTTTTTTTTTTTTTTTTTTGATTTGATATACTTCATCCACAATTTCCATACTTAATTATCGATTGTCGATCGAACTATCGTATGTTCGTTTAAAACGACATTAATTTGTTAATTAATGCGAGCCTCGAAAGAGATGTTAAACTCGTGGTTTACATGATGGCGTTTAAAAAACGAAAGATGATGATAATAAATAAATAAATAAACAAATGAAAAAAGGAAGAAGAGTTTATCTTAAAATTAGAGAAAGAGAGAGATATCAACCTTAGGAGTAAATTACAGTTTAACAGGCAAAAGCTTTGTTCGGTTTGCCTGGACACGTTCGGGAAACTCAACAAGTAGTCAGCAAAACGAGAGTAGAGTTGATGCTCGAAGCGAAAGACGCGCTTAAGGCGCTTGTCTGCATTATACGAGGAGTTTGCCGGTAGCATATAACCCTCGTTTACAAATTGAAACCAAATTTCTGTCCCATCAATCTTCTTGAGTGGGATCATTTATCAGTTCGTCCCTTAACACACGTTATAAGTTATACATTAACACGTAATAACGCTATATTTGTTTCATCATTTTTTTGTTCTTTCTTTCTTTTTTTATATAGATCTATATATATATATATATGTATGCATATGTAGGTATATAATTGAAATAATAAGAAAATACTTTTTAGATTTCTACAATTGAATTATGGTTGCACGATGAAGTTACAATTAATTATATAAATTAATTTATATTTTTTTTCTATTTTTTTTGGTTTTTTTTTTGCTCTAAATGTCCTTTTTCTGAATCTTGCTTTGTCACTAAATTGTTTTTTATTTTATTTATTTTTTTTTTTTTTTATAAATAAGCGTGTCCATCTGCCGAAGTTTTGCGATACAACATATTTTATTACGATCGCATACTCGTTTTGATAATCTTTCAATGGTAATTGGTTGAAAGTGGTTGATTAATTATTAAAAAAAATTTAAAAAAAAAAAAGAAAGTACAAGACGTTTCGTAAGAAAAACCAAAAAAGGATCGTTAAATTTCCGATCGAATTGGAAGTGAAATTTTTCTAAATATATATACATATATGTATATATATATTTTTTTTATTGCATCGAAAAGAAGAATATATTTAACTGATCCTTTCAACTTGTAATTGAACGTCTACATCGAATTGTCTAACGATAAGATAATGCGAAGTTAGTCCGAATATATCTATTAATACATACATATATGCGTATATGTTCACATACGTTCATACGTATATATGTATATATTCATACTACTCGCAGTCCGTGTCAGACCCACCAAACCCACTTTACTACTTGTTGCAGTCCATCAGATAACAAGATAAGATCCTTCTTGTTCCACCAACCTCTCGTATCCACTTTGTAAGGATTAATTGGAATGCGCAATATTATCTTGAAGGTCTCCTTAATTTAATCTGATTATACTCAAAAATTGTGGGAAGCACGAGCGCGTTGAATCTTTCGGAAAACGAGAGAGAGAGAGAGAGAAAAAAAGAGAACAATTGTTACAAAATCCGTATTACTAATCCGTGCCACTAATCTTATTTGTTTAATCACACCTTATCTGTAATGACACTCGTGCATGATCATATATACATACATACATACATACATATATACATACATATATACATGTATATATATGTACATATGTATATCTATTAATGAAATAAATCTTCTTTTCGTACATTAACTATGAAATTTTGCGATAGATATAATTTGCATGTTAGCGTACATATAATTATTTTTTCGTATAATTTTCTTTTTCCCCCATCCATTTGTTCATTCGTTCCATTTATTTATTCGTTTATTTTAACTTCTTAAATATACGTGTTACACGCTAACATCAATAATATATTGTACGAATGATTTTATAGAATTATATATTACGTAATAACGATTAACAACGAAGAGATAGCAAATAAAAAAAAGAAAAAAAAAAGAGGGAATAACAATATCTCCTACTTTAAAGATACGTAACAGGTACAGTCGAGTTAACGTTTCGAATCATAGGAGTTTCAAGTCCATCCTTAAAGCGGATTATATAAGCAGAGCCCTCCCCTCCCCTCTCTGATATCTCTCGAAGTCGGTATAAGGGTGGTCTAAACTTTCGCAAAAGGGACTTTAAAGATAGATGTGGATGGAGGAAGGACGAGGGACGAAGAGCGGTGAATGGGTGGTGGTGGTGGTAGTGGGTGGATTGTAGGTATTCCAAGGGGAGGAGGGGAGGAGGGGAGGTGGAAGGTGGTTCTCTACGTTTAAACTTGTTATATATTATGTACCTTAAGCGTAAGTCACGAAAATGACTTGCACACCCTGCCACCCTCAGGCTACATCCTCTCCCTAGTTTTCGTAAACATGCCAAGTAACATTCTAGGATTTTCAACAAGTTAAAACTTCCACATCTATGTAGTATATATATTCTTATATATATATATATATATATATATATATATATATATATATATATATATATATATATATATATATACGTATACACGTATACATAGACGTACACACAGCTATTGAACGTCTTAGCACTTGTTAAGTTGTAATTCGAATTTCAAGTTGTCGCCTTGAAAGTTCAACGTAGTTGAAAGTTTTCGGTTATGGTACGAGGATTATAATATACACACACACACACATACAAACACGCACACTAACAAAGTGGATTAAAGATATCTAAATGATATTCGAAGAAATCAATTTTACTATTTTCCTTGATGTCAATCTTTTCTTTTCTTTTCCTTTATTTTTGAAATACAAAAATACGAGACTAACTACGAACCTAAAAAAAAAAAAAAAAAGAAAATTTCCGAAAAAGATAATCGAATTTTAAAATTAATTAAAAATTTTGTGTAATGTATATATATATATATATATATATATATGTATTTATATTTGTATTTTTACTTTTATATTAATAATAATAAGAATAATAATAATAATAATAATAATAATAATAATAATAATAATAATAATAATAATAATAATAATCATAATAATAATAAGAAAAAAAAAGTAGAAATACGGTAGACGTAATAAAAGAAAGATTTTTCATTCGTAAAATATCACGAAGTAACAGAGAGGAGTATTTTAGGAGTAACTTTTCAAATTACATGCAACGATTTTGAAAAATTTTTTTACGGACGAATTATTTTCCATACGAAATATTCTCTATTCCGTTCTTTTCTTATTTTTTTTCTCTTTTTTTTTTTTGAGCACAAATTCAATCAATCTTACAATTCATCTGATATGTTTATTTTTGTCAGGGGAGTGGCGAAAAAAGATTAAGACACCCCTTCTCTCTCTCTCTCTCTCTCTCTCTCTCTCTCTCTCTCTGTGTGTGTGTGTATGTGTGTGTGTGTGTGTGTGTTGTAAGTATGTATATAAAATGTACGTCATCTGCTTATAATATTACATAATAGAGAAAACGAAATATAAATATTAGAAAATATATAAAACGCGACTGGAGACGCCGAAGTAAAGGTAGAATTTGATATTTTCAATAAAAGCGTCATGTCTGAAAAGGATATTGCTGAATCCTTCTTACAAAAAAAAAAAAAAAAAAAAAAAGAATAAAAAAATAAAGAATAAAGTAAAAATATCATTTTTCCGTTCGTACCCGCGCTCTAATGTCGTCTCGAAGGAAATCTCGGTGGATGTACCGAATATCGTGGAGCTAACAACAAAAAAAAAAAAAGAGAGACATAGAAAGAAATAAAAAAGAAACAAAAAATAGAGGGTAGAGAAAGAGAGGGGGAGGGATGGGTGGGAGGAGAGGGAGAGGTATTGCCACGTCGAATGAAAACAATGATACGACCTCCATTTTGTTTTCTTTTCCAATATACATGTATGTTTGTGTGTGTGTGTGTGTATAAAATATTATAGAATAATATTGTGATAATATATACATAGACGCCATGGATATACGTACGTATGTAGAATAAGTCGAGTTTAACGTTAGAAGAAATATTACGAGCATTCGAGGAGTCCTTAAGTGGAGCAAAAATTTCTCAGACCAGTCTACGAGTTTTTCAATACGTTTTTAAAAATTATGATTGAGATATCATCGCGTCATTGTATTATTATTTGCTAATAATATCTCTCATTGCGTACGTACATTATTTTCCACGAAGTTTAACATACTTCCCCTTTTCTTTTTCTTTCGCATAAAGCAATTTGCTCCGCTAATTAACATTTTTTCTCTCTCTCTCTCTCTCTCTCTCTCTCTCTCTCTGCTCCTTCTCATCCTCCTCTTCTTTTTCTCTTTTACATATATTATCTAATTATCGATCGTTTAATATAAAGGAAGCAGATGGGAGTAGAGAAAAAGTAAAAAGGGAAGGGATGCGAACAAATCAAAAGTTTGCAACCTACCCCCCCCCACTCCCTCCCCGACCCCAAAAAAAAAGAGAGAGAGAAAAAAATTAATGAGACGATACGATGCGATACGATAGGATACGCGATATCGGTAGTCTGGAGAAGATTAAAAAAGAAAGAAGAAAATAAAAAAATAAATAAATAAAACAGAAGAAAAAAATATACATACATACATACATACATACATACATACATACATATATATATATATATATATATATATATATATATATATATATATATATAAAAGAAAGAGAACACGATCGATCGTGAATAACTGGGTTGAATGAAGAAATATTTTCTAATAAGTCGAAGCTTCGAAGTAGTAAAAAAGGAAAAAAATAAAAAAAGAAAACGGAAAGAAGGAATGAAAGAAAGAAAGAAAGAACAAATCGATGGGAGTAATCGAAAGTCAGAAAAACAATTTTCTAGAATGGTTAAAGGAATAGAAGAATGGGGATAGTATACGTGTATGCGTACACACACACACACACACACACACACACACACCATATTTAAATATATATATACACACCATATGTGGTATATGAACCATAATCTATAGCATATACATACGTACATACATACATACATACATCCATACATACATATATATATAATCAAACAAACAAACACACACACACAAATATAAAATACTAGACTAGAAAGCGTCAGAATAGATATTCCAGTAATAATACACGTTCCTCGTTCCAGGAACATGGCGAACAGAAGGAATGAACATTCCTTTGGTCTTAATATTCGTTGTTATTGGTCAGTATCGAGGAAAAAAAAAGTGAGAGAGAGAGAGAGAGAGAGAGAGAGAGAGAGAGAGAGAGAGAGAGAGAGAGAGAGAGAGAGAGAGAGAGAGAGAGAGAGAGAGAGAGAGAAGAGAAAATGGGAAGTAGGCAATAGCGAATACGGAATAAAATGAGGAGAGAAAGAGAGAGAGAGAGAGAGAGAGAGAGAGAGAGAGAGAGAGAGAACAATGGAACGAATGGAATTTGAAGTCCGTCTCGTTCGTAATACCCCTTCGCCTGCGGATATTAATTTATCTCATAATGATTCTCCTGCGAAGGCACAAATCCCTCTGATAATTCTCCAACAGCGTGGGTGCTTATAAACGTTCAACGTTTACGAGATTCTGTCTTTCTCTGTGCGTGCGCGCGTGTGTTTGTGTGTGTGTGTGAGAAAGAGAGCGAGGATAGAGAGAGAGAGAGAGAGAGAGAGAGAGAGAGAGAGAGAGAGAGAGAGAGAGAGAGAGAGAGAGAGAGAGAGAGAGAGTGGGTAGAAGATTAGAGAAAGAAAGAAAGGTAGATAAAATGAGAAAACTAAATATCCAAGGGGAAAGTTAATTAAGAAAGTTAATGAACTTTCTGACTGATTTTTCAAGATGGCCGATCAGCTATACACTCAACGCGTAGAGAGAGAGAGAAAGACAGAGAGAGAGAGAGTGAGAGAGTGAGAGAGAGATTATATCGGAAACGAGCCCGAGACGACGTTAATATTTATTATCGACTATCGTTACTCGCGATTAACGATTAACGAGATTCCGTACCGTATTTAAGGATTAATTTTAATTTCAAATTTTAATTTAAATTTTAATTTTAATTTCAATTTTTTCTTTCTTTTTTTTTTTATTTTATGTTTATTTTCACTCCTACCATTTATACCTACACACACACACACACACACACATGTATGTATGTATGTATGTATAAATGGTATATATTCTCGTATTCGCGAGTATTTTGTCCGATTCGAATTCTCGTAGTTTAAGTTAACGCGAGGGACGTGATATTAATGTGCGTTTACACGAGCCCGTTACGTGAAGCTACGTTACCGTAGCCCGTTAGACGAGTCCTTTACACGAGTCAGATACATGAACCCTGTCAGATGATCACCTCTCTACGAGTTTTGCCATGAAACAATCCGATCTGGCTATTATACCTCTCTTTATCTAGGTTTCGTTATTCTAGAATATGAGTGTCCCATCTTTTACATGAAACCTATGTCTCTCTCTCTCTCTCTCTCTCACTCTCTCTCTCACTCTCTGTGTGTGTGTGTATGTGTGTGTGTGTATCAACATGCCAAGGACGTGTCACGGCCTTTACCTGACCTTTAACCGTACCATTGCGCGTTGCTTAACTTTTGTCATGTTCGATCAAACGATTTTTCTCGATCGCTTAACAATAAAACCAAAAAGAAAAACAAAGAGAAGAAAAGAAAAGAAAAGAAAAAAAAAGAGTTGCTCTTATCATCTTTTACGCGGGCACCAACGTAGAGGTCCGAAACGTTGATCAAATATTTGCTACACGGTTCCGATGGAAAATTGAATTTACGTGATAAGCGCCGCGTTCGCTCGTTCTTTTTTATTTTTCTCTTTTTCTTTTTTTTTTTCTTCTTTCTTTCACCCCTCCTCTCTTCCTCCGTTTATTTCGTTTCGTTTCGTTTTTTTCTTCCATTTCATTTCTTTTCTTTTTTTTTCGTTCTTTTTCGCTCCACGTCGTTCGATTCGCGTTAAAAAAAAAAAAAAAGAAAAATGAAGGATAAAAAAAAATGAAGAAGTAAAAAACCTGTTACTCGCGCTTCTCCGATATTTGCTTGCTTGCTTGCGTTGCTGTTGTGACGGCATCTTGAAGAGGACAACGGAAGGAAAAAGAAGAGAAAAAGAAAAAAAGAAAAAAAAAAAAGAAAGAAGGAAAATTCGCAAGTACCCGTCGACATGTTTTGAACGACGTTTCTCAACCTCTTTTTTTTTCTCTTTTTCTTTCTTTCTTTCTTTCGTCGGGACGACCCGAAATAAATTTTCTTCGCGATATTACCACCCCCGCGGATTCCACCATATAATCTATTTATAACATATGTGTGTGTATGTGTGTGTGTGTGTGTGTGTGTGTGTGTTCTTCGTAATAGGTATTGCAGCTGATATGTTTAGACTATAGTAATTTTGTTTCACGATAAAAATATTTTTTACGATACAAACGTAAAGTAATATTTGATAAATAATATTTACGATCGTGCAAGGTGCGCCCCCCGCCCTACCACCCCCCTCTCCCCCTACCAGTATGGGGTCACGTCGTATTCTTTCTAATGTTCTAAAAATTCCATATAACTCGTGCGAAATATGCAAATCAGTACCACTGGTGTATCTAAACGAGCGAGAAAGTGTTCTGCTGTGAATATGGTCTTGAATCTTTTTATTATATTTGTATTTTTCTCACCCGCCCCTTCTAAAGCAAATAATAACGATAAACGAATATAAAAAATAATAATAAAATTGTTTGCAATTATATCGGTCGTCAGTTGCAATAGTAATGCTTCGTCAATTTCAGGAATTAAAGTTTTGCCTTTAACGATCGATTAGAGTCCTCTGGGCTCCACCTTCTTCAACAAAAATTAATGGAAAAAAAAAAAAAAAAATAACGACGAAGGAATATAAAAAATAAATAAAAGTAATAGCGTTTGCAATTAGTTTCTTCGGTCGGTCGTTCGTCGGTTGCAATAGAGTGATGCTGTTTCAATTTCAGAAATGAAAAAAATTCGCTTTTAACGAGCGATTAGGATCGCTCGACGCGTAATCGTGTAAAATTGATCGCGAATGGTGTTGTTTGATATGAGGTGCGTCGGTCGTTTCTAAATTATATTTAATCGTGGTACATAGAAAACGTATACTTTCCCTGACTGATCCTAGTTTTTTATTCTATTAGATTCGAAACCATTACTCTTTGCAACGCGTTACTTTGATAAAACGTATTTCGATATATATATATATATATATATATATATATATATATATATATATATATATATATATATATACATATTAAACGACACAAAACACGATGAGAAAATTTCGACAGAACACCCATAACGCGATACTCTTATGAAACGTTTCCCATACGTATGTGCATAAACGTAGAACGAATTAATAAATAAACTTGTATAATACCGTCCCTCCTATCCCTCTCTCTCCTCTCACCTCCCCCCCAGAATACAGGCAGAGTTTCGTTCGAAACTGTTTCGATGCGAACACGAAATGAATTTAATCGTATCAGTGAAAAGGATTGAGAGCATATGAATCTTTTGTTCTATTTTATTTTCTCTCTCTCTTTCTCTCTCTCTCTCTCTCTCTTTCTCTTTCTATTCAAAGAGAATTAAGAACAATGGGGGAAATACGATGGGTCACATTTTACGAATGTCACGTGAGATTATGTGATCACGTAAATGTGATTTCACGTGGCTCGACGTTAATGTGTTTCTATCTTTACACGAGCTCTTTACACGAGTTCAAACATATGCGCATATTATGTGTGTGTGTGTGTGTGTGTATTCTGGTACATCACAAATAGACGAGTGTAAAACGGAAGTCTCTTGCAATTAACAGAAGTAGCAATTAACAGGCCGGTAGGTGCATCGGTATAGTGAAATTTATGGTTCGATGCAATTTCGCGAGTTGCCTTTTCCCTCTTGAACGCGTACGTCCTAAATTCTCTGAGTTATTCGTAGATATATATATATTGCTTATATGTATGTATGTATGTATGTATGTAGATAGATAGCTAACACATATTAGAGTTACGTATGTGTGTGTGTGTGTGATATGTATATATATATATATATATATATATATATATATATATATATATATATATATATATATATTTAGCCGATATCGTTTGAAAATTCAAACTACTTATATACTATTACACAATTCCACATACTACATAGATCTATCTCCTAACATGTGCTAAACGTTTAATTCGAAAGCAGATTTATCGAAATAAACGTTATTTCGCGTTTATTCCGTGTTTTTATCCGGTATTTGTGTCTCTCTCTCTCTCTCTCTCTCTCTCTCTCTGCAGGTTTAGTGCGTATGTAACACCGATGATGATGGTAGGGTGATACATACATGTATACGCGTGTACGTGTGAATGCAATTTTGAATTTTGAATGTGTTTCAGTGACTATCTTGTATTTCTCTCCTCTTTGTTTGTTTGTTTTTTCCCTTTTTTTTTTTTTTTTAAATCGTTTATTCGTATACCTTCTGCGTGGGTGCGCGCGTGTATTTTTGTTTGTATCCGTATATCTCCCTTCTTTTCGTCTACTTTTTCTCTTTTCATTTATTTATTCGTTTATTTATTTGTTCAACGGTGTATTTTTTCCACTCGTGTCTATCCCTCGTTCCCGTATTTTTTTCTCTCCTTTTACCGTCTCTTCCTTTTTTTTTTTTTTTTTCTAATCCCTCCTTTTTTGTTTATTTATCCATTTTCTGTTTTTACTGTAAATTTGTATTCCTCCGTGGGTGCGTATATTTTTTATCCTTTTCTTTTTTATTTTTTTTTTTTTTTTTTGTTTAAGTTTCTATTTCAATGGAAAGATTTCAAAACTTTTCGTAATTTCATAATTCGAAAGGTGATAGAAGTAAATGGATTAAAGATAATTTTTTTTTTTTCGGTTTTCTTCTATATATCACATAAAATACATGGTAAGACAGAGAAAGGAGTGTTGTAATTAATATCGGAAGTAAATTTCAATTAAAAGACAACGCGAATGCGTTTACCATTGTTAATTTGTATAATTCATTAGAAAAAAGAGAAGAAAAAGAAAGCAAAAGGACTGGGAAATTCCTTTTTTCTTTTTCTCTTTTTTAATATCATCATAACACGTTGCGCGTGACGTTAAGAAAAAGTATAATAATTGAGATTAGAAACGAGCTTTAATTAAGTACACCGTGCATCAGTGGTATATTATGTTTTCAATATTAAAATGATTTTCTTATTCATCAGTTCCAAGTATGTATATGTATCTACTGTATGTACGTACATATACTCACGCCATTTATCACGCTTACCATTAAGTATACACCTATGTACATATGTGTTTGCGTGTGTGTGTATGTGTGTGTGTGTGTGTGTGTGTGTATGTATGTATGTATGTATGTATGTATGTATGTATATATATATATACAATCGTGTAATAAGGTGATCATAATTTCACGTTAACCTAACATGACATTTTCTTGGTTTCTGATGTATCATTAAATTTATCCCACATGCACACACACACACACACGCATTCACGTACAAATGTTTATCGCTCATTACATTTGTCCATTAACATATTATTTCTTTTTATCGTGACAAATGTTTACACGCACATAATATACACACACCCTATGCACTTGTTATTTTATTATCTTTTATTATCATGATATTTCTCTAATGGTCGCGATAACCTTAGTGTCGTTCTTGATATATATACGAAAAGAAAAAGAAAAGGAAAAATAAAAGGTGAAAACAAGATACGAAATTAAAAATTCAAGATATTCACAACATTCGTTTTATTTTATATTATTTTAATCTCTTTCAATTTAACTCGCTCATACGTACATTTTTGTTTTCTTTTTTCTTTTTTTTGTTTACTCGTTTTATTTGACAATAGCATTATCGAGTACGTTTTAACGCGATAGAGAAAAGAATAAAAAAAATTAGTTCGCTAATAAATAAAATTATTATTCGCCAATGTACTTCCAATATTAGCCGACGTTATGATCGTCATTTTATAGGGTTTATTTCTTTTTTCTTTTTCTTTTTTTCTTAATAACAATAATATCGATCGTACTCGGTTACCAAGCGCCATCGATTATTTTTAATCATCCTATACCATTAATAAGAAATCCGATTTTAATTATACTCCCGATCGTTATCAATAATTGCGCAATTAAAAATTTCATGCTTCGTCGGTTATCTTCGATCATAGTATTATAACGGTGAACAATTTCAATAATAATCAAATATTCCAAATAATCGAAAGTGTCCATTGATATTTCGCTTATCATTTTCATTCGTATATTATCTATCTCGAATAAACACGTGTATTAGAATACGTTAGGTAAACGTACGACTAGTCGATACATACGTACGTGTGAATGTGTGTATGTGTGTGTGTGTATACATGCGTAAATACACGTACGTATATACATACATACATACGTACATACGTAAGTACACTGTAAACGGTCTAGGTCACGGCGTATATAGAACTAACAATAAATAATAGTAAACATCCCTTGATACATATTAATAACAACGAAGAAGGTCAAAGCTTTAGTACAGTTCAGTTCAGTTCAGTTCAATTAAAACGTTCGTCTCGTTAACAACACTCCAATCTATCTCCGTAATAATTTACTATCTCGTATAATTTTAATGTAAAATTATTAAAATATGTTTGATAGGATACGTAAAGTACCGTATATCCGTTTAAACATTACGAACTGTACTTACGTATAAAATTATTTACTTATACATACATGCCCTATACATACACATATAAAGTATTTATTTTATAAGATCTCACATCTCGATACTGTTTAAATAAATAAATACGTATATAAATAAAACATTATAGAAATATACGTATATATATATATATATATATATATCGTTTAAACATTACGAATTATACGTACGTATGAAATTGTTTATATATACATACATGTCCCATACATACATAATCTCAAACATAAATGTACATATATATATACATGTATATAGATACGATTTACATGAATATGTATGTCAAATTCTATACGATATACCAAATTAATTTGATATTAAATATTTGATATGTTTCAGATAGCCTCGATCGAGTTAGCGTTTGAAATCGTACAATTGGCAAGGGTCGTAAAATAAAGATCGAAGAAAAATTAGCGATAAGAGCGGCGGAAGAGAGGAGGAGGAGGAGGGGGGAAGGGAGAGAAGGATTTTTATCGACGCGTCGTTCGTTCGTTGACAGAAGAAAATAAGACTAAGGGCCAAAAAAACGAAGACAAAAGAAGGAATACAATTGTAAAAATATCGAGTAATGTCGTCTCCGTTGATGATGCTCGAGGATCCCCCCGGTGGCTCAGAATTAAAATCGGCAACGATAAAATCAACGGGATCGGCTTGGAAGGAAGGAAAAAAAACGATCGAATTCGACCAACTTTTTACGACGTCATTCTTGTGAAAATACTTTCCTCTCCCGTCGAACTTCTCTTCCTTTTCTTTATTTTTGTTTTTTGTTGATATTCTCTCTCTCTCTCTCTCTCTCTCTCTCACTCACTCATTCACACTTACACGTTCTATATCAATATCTATTTTCTCTATTTCTCTAACTCTGACGCCTCTGTTTGCTTCCCACTCGTTTCCTTCATACTCCCTACTGATTCTATCTTATTCTGACTCTTTTTCCCATACATTTTAACGAGTACTCGAAAAAGACACTCGAAAGGAGCTACGACATAGACGATTGAGAAACGCAACAGGGACGTAAAAAGTTTTGCCATCTTTCTCTCTCTCTCTCTCTCTCTCTTTCTCTGTGTGTCAGTGTCCGTCTCTTTCCCTCCCAGCCATCCATTTATCTTCTTTCTTTTTCTTACGACGTTGTTGAAAGTGGACGGCCGTCAGGATGTTGCCCGCCAACGTGATGTCCTTCATGAAAAAGGTGAGTTTTCTACTTTTTAACTATCTTATATCTGTCTGTTTAACTGTCCGTATATACGGGGTGTCTCAGATCTGAAGGTGGCCGCGATATAGAAAAAAAAAAAAAAAAAAAAGAAATACGCATGCTTATACGGTAAAAAAATATGGATGACCTTAAAAAAATTAATTAAAAAAATGATCTAATATATCTCTAATAATCTCCTTTTAATAACGTACCTATCCTTTTTAAACCATTCGAAGCGTGACATGGAAGTTTGTCGCATCGTAATAAACATAGAAAATATTTAATCGGCCTCCTTTAGCTGAGACACCCTGTATATATATGTGTGTGTGTATGTGTATAACACTTATACATTTCTTTTTCAATCTCTTAAAATTTTTTTCCATTGAAATTTATTATCGAAAAATATCGATTTAATTGGAGGATAAAATTTATAGAGTTAGCTCGCGAAAGATACAGGAAAATATCAAGTTATCTCTAAAGTTCATTCAGGTAATAAGCTATAATAAAATATATATATATATATGTGTATGTAAATTATTGCAATTAATTATTCAAATGTGAATTTATCGTTATTATACATTAATCAGACGTTCTATGGGAGTTATTCTTTTAAAAAAAAGTATTAACAAGTAAAAATAACATTGTTTTTGTGTAATCACTAAAAATAAACATTAAACTGTAAATTAATACTGTACTTATATTATTATTGTTATTATAATTACAATTATTTAGGTGGAAAAGCTATTAATAACCAAAATTACAATAGAATTAATTTCAAAAACGTAATACGTGTGTGTCTATATATATAATATAACTATAGGAAAATATTATAGTACGATGTTACAAAAAAGAAAAAAAAGGAGAAAAGAAAAGGAACAAAAGAACATATTTCTTTTTTTAACTTCATAAAACCAATTATTATACGAAACAAATTATTTAACGCTACTAATTATCATTATACAGTATATATATATATATATATATATATATATATATATATATATATATATATATATATATATGATATTATTATAATTAAAAAAAATCGATCAAATAAAAATAGATCCTTAAAAAATGGACGATCTAGCAAAACTAATTGTCATATCAATAATACCATAACATCACGAAACTATTACGGTAATATTTATTGTACCTAATCGTATCGTTAATAAGAACCACCCTTAAGAGAAGAAAGGGAGATGATAGAGTGAGAGAGAGAGAGAGAGAGAGAGAATTATAAAAAAGATATAGCCACGCAAGCCGTTAAATGTGTCTATAACGCGAAATATTGGGGTTTGGGGATAGTGATAAAATATAGGGATGGATGGTCTACGATGGAATAAGGGAGAGGGATAGAGAAAGACAGCATGAGAGTGAGCGAGTGAGAGAGAGATAGAGATAGAGATAGAGATAGAGATAGAGAGTTAAGAACATTTACATAGCTCGTACTAATTCGTTCAGGGGGTGGAGAAACTTCCAAGGGAGGAAACATTAGCAAAGCTCTCTTGGCCATAGGGTTTCGTGAAACGTTCAGTGGTACAACCTAACCACCGATTAGCGTTAGATGTTGTTGGTTGATGGTCAGTTGGATATCCAACTGCTTACTACAATATTAAGCGAGTACATGTGTGTTAGAATATTTGGCCAATTCATGTTAGTATATTTGTACCAACACACGTATTCTCTAGAGTCTTATCAACGGTAATTACCATTTCCGGGATCAATTTGTTTAATTGCAATAGAAAAGAATATTCATATATACGTATGAACAGAGAGAGAGAGAGAGAGAGATAGAGAAAGAGAGAGGTGGTGGGGGGAGGATGTTCGTTCATAAATATTGGAGGAAATTTCTCGCGATTGGCCGAAAGAAGTTAGGAGAAAATTCAAAAAAAAAAAGAAAAAAAAAAATTGCAATTTACATGAATCGTTTCGAGAGTCAACTGTAGAATGCGTATAAACAATCGATATCTTTTCTCTTTTCTTTTCTTTTGTTTTTTTATCTGTGACCTTTTCTATTTATGAAGGTCAATATACTTCTTCTTTTTATTATTTTTTTCTTTTAAGGTCAATGTTTTTTTTCTTTATTTTTCTTTTATTTTTTATTATTTTTTTTCTTTTTTTAATGGTTATCCATACATTTTTTTCATATATATATATATGTATGTATATGTATATGGATATATTTATTATGATCAAATTACATTGGAAGACACGTATATTTAATCGATTATTATACATACATAATACTTGTGTATATTATATTATATAATAATTCCAAGGAACATTATATGTATATATATATATATATATATATATATATATATATATATATATATATATATATATATATATATACACACGTGAGTATTCATTAGACGTATTAGATGTCTTGAGTTTGTTTATTAAGCACGTAGATCGGATTTCAATATCGGTATCTTATAAGCTTCCGTACTTTAGAGAGAGAGAGAGTGAGAGAGAGAGAGTGAGAATAACTACGGTCCATTAATGTTCAATAATAATATTCAAGGACGATATCGCATATGGTGTCCGTTTCAATGATTCATTCGTACCAATAGAACGATCGGAGTCCTTCGAATTTCTAAACCAGATTTCTAATAACCAGAGAATTTAAGCATTTAGGAAGCAACATTTATCGTTACAGGTGTACACCTTTAAATAATACACAACGAACAACATCATTCGTTATCCATTTGGATATTATGTTTAAATTTTTTATAAATAAAATTAATTAAAATCATTAAACATGATATGTGAATTTTTTAAATGCGATATTCTCGCAAGTGAATAATATATATATATATATATATATATATATATATATATAATTACAATTTTCCGTTTATTTATTTATTTTTTTAATTTATTTTATATTTAATTATAGATGTATAATACATATGTATATAGCGGATAGTACAATTAATAGATCTGCTTTGTATAAGATTATACGTAAAATCAATGTTTCATGTATAATTTAAAATCTGATTAACTATATTTTTATAATATTAGTATTAAAAATGAAAAAAAAAAGAACAGATTCAAATTTTTTTTTTTTTTTACTTTTTTTTAAGCCGATAATCGTATATCTATTTTGCCATTCGATATGCACATACGTCAATGCATACATACATACATATTTATATATATATATATATAAATATCAAATAGAATTCGAGTATAATATTGCTTTAGAAATTTTTTTCCCACGACAAAACGAAATTTATCGATACAATATTTACATATACACTTGGAAACGTTAGAATCAGTCGTACGAGATTGGTTTTCCACTAAAATCAGATTGTTCTCGATCCATTGGAAGGATTTCATGTATGTATTATATACTTACATAGATATATACATACATACATACATACATACATACGTGTGTGTGTGTGTGTGTGTGTGTATGTCGGATACGCAAATTACATAGTCAGGCACATTTTGCTTCTATAGTAATACATGTAACTTTATTCGATACGCTATTCATACGTAACACACACACACACACACACACACACACACACACACACACACACACACACACACACACACATTCTATATAGATCCTAACCAAATTTCATTAGTAGTAGTAGTAACACAATAGTTGGTTAAGAGAATATGCGTGTGTACATACATACATATATACATACATATATTTATATTCATGTATATATGTATGCTTGTATGAATGGATATACGTATGTATATACCAAAGTAACATTATAGATATTTGTTCGAACGAGTATGTGTAAGAGAACATATGCTTATGTTCGTGTTTATCGATGCAACTTGCAATCACGCAAATGCATACGTTCAAACTGAAATGCTCTTTGAACTAAGAGCGAGAGAGAGAATGAGAGAGAGAGAGAGAGAGAGAGAGAGAGAGAGAGAGAGAGAGAGAGAGAGAGAGAGAGAGAGATGTATATATATAATATGTTTACGCAGAACGTGTGAACAATGACGTAAGTTATGGTTACTGGGATATACTGATAGAATTGCCCACTCCTATATACGGAAATCATTGTTAGAATAGGGTATATGGTTAGTCATCGATATGTCGAAATAAATGGATATTGTTTGGATCGATGTAATATCCAAATTGTTGGACGATTTTAACGATTCCTTCAAAGTTATTTCTTATTTTTCAAATTGATTTTATTAATAAATTGAATCGTCCGATATCATTTCGTTCGTCATTTTGAAGGATCACGTCGATTTATTCTACGAATAATCGATGAATCTTAATGCGATTAAAAAAGAAAAGAAAGAGAGACGAGAGAGAGAGAGAGAGAGAGAGAGAGAGAGAGAGAGAAAGAGACAAAGACAAAGAGATATGCAAAATTGATGTTAAATAGATATTTGATAGATTAAATAGATCAAATAGATAGATGAAAATTAAATGACTACTTGTTATGTTCGAATAGTATAAATTATTATATTTATATATATACATCATTTCTTATTTATTTTATTAAATAATTCATTAATTTTGATTATGAGTTACAATGAATTCTCGATTGTCTTTCTTTTACTTGCATACACACACATACACACACATAGAAATGAATAAATCTTACCACATATATATATATATATATATATATATATATATATATATATATATATATATAAAAGAAGAAAGAAAAAAACAATGAGTAAGACGGATGATGTTCTTTTCAAATGCAAAAATGATAGAAAGAGAAAATGTATAGATAAATACATAGATATATAGATGGAAAGTGATGCAAGATATGCATATATCTGTATGTATGAGAAATAAAATGCAAACTAAGCGGGAGGAGAGGGAAATAAAAATGAATATACGAAGAAGAAACGTGTTCTTGAAGAGAAAATCGAAAAGCTAGTTTGCCATTCTATCATCGTAACCTCACTCTACATATACATATATACATATATTTCTCTGTACACACATATATATATATATATACACACATACACATACACACACAGAGAGAGAGAGAACGAATATTCTCCATCGTCATTGAATATTCCATACGAGGTCGACATACGTTGCGATAAAAATGAACGTTAAACAAGGGAGCTCGTAAACCGTGCACGATTCATCGATTACGAGTGCTTCAAATTCCGATTTGAATTTTCCCACGCGCGCCAATTTTAAATTCCTTTTGCCATCTCCTGTCTCGCACTTACCTTTCCCCGTTCTCTCCCAGTGTACCACGAATAATATTATATAGTGACGTTTATTTTTAATTAAAAAAAAAAAAAAAAAAAAAACAAAATTGTTTATCTATTTTAAATAATTCAATCCTATGTCATGTTTCGCAATGTTGTCGCGATTTAAATTTTCATGCGATTAATGAAACCATTGCGGTTGATCGAAACCAAAGAAAAAAATAATTCTTTATGAATTAAACGATCGAAAAATCTTTTTAATAAGTAGTATTCAATGAAAATCTTTTCTGTTGTTTTGTTTTTGTTTCTTCCTTTTCTTCTCCTTTGCTCTGTTTCCTTTCTGAAAATACACGTATACGTGCGTTCGTATATCTCGTTCCTTTTCAATGGTTAATATCGTTTAATTAATGTGTCAATTTATTGATTATTTATTATTGATCAATCGAATATTTCATTCGAATATCATAATCGCATTATAAAGTAGTCGAAATAATATCGGGGGTATGAAGTTGAACGGGGTGAAATGGTTCGGATGAAATCGATCGATATCAAATAGATCGTTTGAAATATATTAATTCGAAAACTATTAATCGTAGAATATCTCTGATCGACGTATCGTTATTCGAGAATATTTTAACCTGAATATTAACGAAATGGTAATTTAATTTAATTTAAACGGTAACACGAGTAACACAGTGAAAAAATAATTTCTCCGTAACGCTCTGCGCTTATAAACTAATCGATTAATTCCAATCGAAATGATATCGTAATAGCGTCGCATTGTTGTACCGAAATAAAAAAATAAGTATATAAATATATATATATATATATATATTATTTTTTATATTATTTCGTTTGAACATAATTCGTTTTTATCTTTCGTCCATTTGTTTGATCGTGCGAATAAAAAATAAAAAAAAAAAAAAAAGAAGAAAGAAAAAAAGATATACATACATTAAACGACACATCTGACAATTATTTGTTATAATTTTGCGAAGGAAATATTTGTTGTATGTAATATTGTACACATATACACACACACACACACACACATACAAGTATGTTTGTATGTATATTTGAATGCTGTAAGAGGTGTGAAAGGAACGTAGGTGAGATTCCTTTATCTCTACTTTTTTCTTTTTTTATTTTTCAAAACTTTTTTAAACTATATATTCCCTCGCCTCCTAGTATTATTATCGTTGACTTTGAAAAGCATTGCTCGTCTACGAGGAGAAATAGAGCTCGTAAAAAAGTTCATAGACTGAATTCTCTCTCTCTCTCACACACACACACACACACACATACACGTTCTGGTACATCAACTGGATCGATCTGGACCAATTTGTATGCGAGTGAGTTCCGTATCCTTCGATAGAAACGCCAGGATGACTTCAAACCTAAATCGACCTTCTCTATGTGTATATTCGTATATATATATATATATATATATATATATGTATATATATGTATGTATATGCATATATGTGAGTGTTTGTATATGCGCATATACACATGCATATGCAATAAATACATACGTAGATACATTTCCCGATATTTCCAAGCAATATTCGCGCTTTCTTTTCAAATATCTCGAATTTTCCATCTTTTCTCACCGTAATAATTCAAATTCATCCCATCGACAAAATTCTCGAGCGTATTAATCATTGACAATTAATGATTAACAATTATAAAATCAATGTTCTCTCGATGCTCTAACGATCACTCTTCTTTCATTCTTTCCTTATTTCCATTCTTTCTTTCTCTCTCTCTCTTTTTTGTCTTTCTTTCTTTCTTTTTCTTCTTCACTTGGCTGAAGAAAAACGAACAAAGAGAGAAAGAAAAAAAATATATATATATATTCATGAAATCCTAGGTACCTAAGGATTAATAAAATTGAAAAGACGACGATAATGAATAAAGAAGGGAAAAGGAGGAGAGATAGAAAAAGAGAAAGAGAGAGAGAGAGAGAGAGAGAGAGAGAGAGAGAAGAAAAGAAAAAGGAGAAAAAAAAAAGAAAAATAGAAGTCGCCAGATCTCGAAAGTAATTTTGTCTCTCTTTGCTCGCTAGATAAATAATTAAAACGCGAGGGATTGAAATGCGGAAGAAAATTTTCACGAAGGTTTAAAATACACATCACACACGCGCGCGCGCACATACACACACACATACACACACACAACGCTCACGCGTATGTACACATACAAGCCGGTGTACATACGTACTCATTCAATAGTTAGTATAATGTACGGAGGTAAAAAAAAAAAAAAAGATTACACCGAACTCGTACCTTTTTTTTCTTTTATTTTTCCTATTTTTTCTTTTTCTTTTTTTTTTTTTTTCCTTTCTTTTCTCTCTCTTCGACGTATCTCTCCCATTTCTATCAGCTTCTCTATTTTCTTATTTTCCCTTACTCCTCTCGTATCCGTACCACTTCGTCGTTTTATTCCTACCTCTTTCTCCGTTCCCTTTTTTTTCTATCTCTCTCTCTCTCTCTCTCTCTCTCTATTGCTTTTCCTATTTTGTTCTTTTTTTTATTTTTATTTTTATTTTTATTTCCTTTCGTTATACTTTCATTTCTGTTCCTCTCTTTCCGTTCTCTCTTTTATTTATTTATTTATTTTTTGTTTCGTTTTTAAGAAACTAAACGCACACAAGCCCAATTTGTTTTGTGAGAGAAGGACGCGAGTCGGGAAGTATTTTTCATTTCGAGATATTCAAAGAAACTGGCATTCTAATTCGGAATTTTAATATTTTAGGAAAAAAAATTCTTCCTTTCCGATTTTATATGTACGCGTATGCGTGTGCGTGTGCGTGTGTGTGTGTGTGTGTGTGTGTGTGGGTGGGTGCGCGCGTGCGCGCGGTCTTATTAAACCCATTGTTTGTTCTCTTTATTGTTTCTCCTTTTTTTTCGTATGTTCGTTCGTACGTTCGTTCTCTCTTTTGTTCCTTATCCTCCAAAATTTTGCATTTCGATGTTCGACAAAATTTTCGATCGTCAAAATCAAAATTCGCTCCTCGAGTTTACATCCTTCAAATAAATTAAACAAATTCGAATTATTACCATCTCTTGATTATCACTTTATCCCTTTGTATCTTATCTTCTTTTTCTATCTATCTATCTATCTATCTATCTATCTATCTATCTATCTATCTATCTCTTTCTCACTTCTCTTTGTTCATATCATTTTCCCTATAATCAAAATTTTGCATTTTAATGCTCGATTAATTCCATTTAAATTTATTCGTTCTTAAGTCACTTTTAAAATAAATAAATTGACCTATACTTTCCCCTTTTATCTCTTCAATTCTTTTTTTAAAGAAATAAATCGACTTTTTCTTCTCTCCTTCCATCTCTCTTTTTTCTTCTTGTTCCCTCTCTCTCTCTCTCTCTCTCTCTCTCTCTCTCTCTCTCTCTCTCTCTCTCTCTCTCTCTCTCTCTCTCTCTCTCTCTATTTCTTAATGTCACACTAAATAGAATTTTACATGCCAAACAGCGATCAGACACGCTACAAGACAATAAACTTTTCATTAATAGTACCATTATTATAATTATCCTCATAACTCCGTCCATCCCTCTCTCTCTCTCTCTCTCTCTCTCTCTCTCTCTCTCTCTCTCTCTCACTCTCCTTACTAACTCACAGTCGTATTCTATTATCGCGTTTTCCTACATCTGTCCGCAAACTATCTATTATCTCGCAACGATATCGCCATTTCCGAACCACCAGAGAGATATTACGAATCGTTAGTACGTGAGTTTCCAATGTTTGTTTTCTTAGGGTCACTCTATTTTTCATCCCCCCTCTCTCCCTCCCCCCTCTCTCTCTTTATCTCTCTTCCTCTCAGCCACCTTTCGTTTTCCTACCATCTCTCACTATTTTACGAACGTGACATTCGAAACGGTCGATGAACTCGCGCGATCTACACGAAACGATAGAGAGAAAAAATAAATAAGTAAATAAATAAATAAATAAATAAATAAATAAATAAATAAATAGAAGAAAGAAGAAAATAGAGAGGAAAGAATGAGAGTAAGAAGATAGGTGAACGCTTTTCTCTGCTTTCGATCGATGAACCAATATCGGAAGGTTCATTTTACGATGAAAAGAAAAGAACGAAAAGAGAGATCGAACCTTTCTCTCTCTCTCTCTCTCTCTCTCTCTCTCTCTCTCTCTCTCTCTCTCATTGTCGTTCTTTCTTTCTTTATCGTTCGTACAACGCTTGCCAGATGGTCCACGCAGAAAATTTATCGAAAGCCACGTACTTACACTCCAATTCTCTCTCTCTCTCTCCATCTCTCTCTCTCTCTCTCTTTCTCTCTCTGTCTCTCTCACTCTTTCTCTCTCTCATTCTTATTTTTATTCTTCTTCTTATTCTTTAGGTCTTGAGGAATTTATTTATTCGTTTGAAAGTTATGTCAGCTGACATTTCTCGTCGATTCTTTACAAGTTATTATAGATGGATAAAAGAGAGAGAGAGAGAGAGAGAGAGAGGGAGAGTGGGGAGGGAGAGAGAATTTATTCGATCGAAAAAGATTACGGCCATTACAAGCCCACATTCTTCGATCCAACGACGCTTATATTTATCTTTAAGGGTCCGATCCTTCAAAGATTCTCTCCTTTTTTCTCTCCTTTTTTATTTATTCTTTTACCCTCCCCTCCCGTCTCCTTCGAGTCCTCGCGATATCACTAAGAGATAGAATTCGAGACGATAAACAGCGTGGGCGCGAGTTCGTGTACGTGAAATATTTATTTTGATGGTTGGGGTTCCCATTCATAAAATTCACCTAATAGCACGTGCCAATTTACATTCATCGATGTTTAATGATACATACCAACTAACGAAGTATATAGCTCCTTACGGCTCCTGGCTTCTCAGTTTCGTCTCTTTCTTTTTTTTTTTATTTTCTTCTTTATTTATTATTTTTATTTTCTATTTTTTATTTTTTTATCTTTTTATTTTTTTTATTTTTTCTTTTTTTTTTTACATGCATTATTACTCCCCAGCAGTTCATTCAGTAGTTAGTTAATAAATAAAGTGAATCGATGATAATAATCATAATAATAATAATAATAATGATAATGATAATAATAATAATGATAATGATAATAATGATAAAACCGTTCTCCTTTCTTTTTGTCAATAAAATAATACACTTAAAATCCCAGTCAATTGAATAATGCGAAGCAACAAGTAAAAAAAAAAAAAAACCATCTTGCAGGAATATCTTTGCGTGTGCGATGTAAAAAAAAAAAAAAAAAAGAAAAAAAGAACTAAGAAAAATTAAGTCACTTTTTTGTTCAACTTCCCCCTTTAGAATAATTTCATTGGAAAACTTCCCGGTTGATGAATAAAGGGAATTAGTTAAAAAAAGAATATGATTAAAAAGAAAAAAAAAACAATTACTATCTCCTCACTTATGTCCGTGTATACGTGTGTACGTACACCCATATACGTATACAGATGCATGTACATGTATAAGATATCGAAAATAATGTTCGGAGTTTTGCCTCGAACGGAATTAGAAGAATAATTGCTCTCTGTGGAATGTTGAATGATTATATATATATACATATATATATATATATGTATATATAGAAAAGAAGGGATACTATTTATTTAAATCGTGCACATACGTACCCACCCACCCACACACACACACACAGTCAAACTCATAATTTCTCTTGAAATAAAGTTGCTAAAAAGAAGAAAAGGATCGTAAAAGTGTTTCAATGATAAATAGAACGAGATAATGGAGATAAAAATAGAGTATATTATCAGTATTGGATAAAATGCGTGTGTGTATATATATATATATATATATATATATATATATATATATATATATATATATATACATATATAGCATAAAGCGAATATGACTTATTTAATATTTCCAATTCCAAAGTTCCAACGTGGTGACCCAAATTAAATCGCACACCCCGTGCATACTCGAGCCGTTTACCGTTGGCGTAGTTCCAAGACTCCTGGCCGCATTATGCGATGCTAACGTGCCGGATAATACTTGTATATCTATGTATATGCACATACATACATAAGCATATACCCTACACTATGCAAATGTATACGTAGATACGTATATAGGTATCTATCTATCTATGTATGTATCCTATGTATACATGTATGTATGTATCTATGCATGTACGTATGTGTGTATATATGTATGTATGTATGCATGTATGCAAATGTAGCATATTTGAAAGGAAAGAAGTTATAAGTTATTATCGAATGTCAGTGAAATATATATATATATATATATATATATATATATATATATATATATATATCTTAGAAGGTAGCATCAAGTAAAGGAGAGGTAAAAGATATGAGATAAGAGATAAGAGATAAGAGATTGTCTATTCGGTAGATATAGTAGAAGTTTATTATGACGATTGCTGTACACACACACACACACACACACATTCGTTAGTTCGTTTATTTTCCTCTATATTCTCTAATAGTTATTTAATACATGCTTGAATTAACAAGAAGTATATAGAGAGATAGATGGATAGAAATAGAACAAGAAAGAGAGAGATAGATGGATAGAGATAGAACAAGAAAGAGAGAGAGAGAGATAGAGAGAGAGAGATTTGCTCATAGAGGTTACACGTGTCAGTTGTTGGCCCTTTTTTTCTGATAAATTTTTAGAAACTTTTATTACGATCATAATGCATACCTTTTCCATTCATATATCTATGATGTCTATTTTTAATGTTTATGTATATATATATATATATATATATATATATATATATATCTTCCTATTTCATCGGGTTTTTAATATATGAAAAAAAAGAAAAAAGAAATGAAAGAGTTTTATAACATCGACTGTACACCATCTTGAAATTTCAAGCACGTACTTTATCTCCATCTTCATCTCTCTTTATTTATATATCTGTCTATCTATCTATCTATCAATCCATCTATCTATCTATCTCAATCTTTTATAATCGTGCTCTTAATACTTCGTTGAGAATCGAGAACGATTTTCCAACAAGGGAAATAACTCCTATATCATCGACTTATGCTACTTGATTTCTTACGACCGATATATGTCGGACTCGTACTACTTCAAAGTAGAATATTGCTGCTCATCAATGTCAGCTTTGATCGGACTTTACTTATCGTCTCTCTCTCCCTCTCTCTCTCACTCACTCACTCTCTCTCTCTCTCTCTCTCTCTCTCTCTCTCTCTCTCTCTCTCTCTCTCTCTCTCTCTCTCTCTCTCTCTCTCTGTGTTTCTCTGTCTCTCTTTCTTTATCTAAACTCTGTGTACGAGCGTGTGTATGCGTTCGTTTGTACGATAAAAATTTTTTAATATAAACTTTTATACTTATCGAATTTAGAAATAATTATGTCGATCAATTAAACGTCATGTCGTTAACTTTCGTTAGGATATCGAATTAATATGATGACTAAAAATTAAAAAAAAGAAAAAGAAAAACAAAGTATTAAGAGAATTAAGAGAAAGAAAGTGAAATTAATAATAGTTAAATTTTAATAATAATAAATAATAATGATGTATTGTACGTCGTTATGAAATATTATACCTCGATTGACGACGAGGTACGTGTTTGAGGTAGAAAAAGTTTTTTTTTATACGTATTCGCCTGCGCTCGCGCGTATGTCCACACACACACACACACACAAATATATATATATATATATATATATATATATATATATATGGTACGAATAATGATAGCAAATTTCTCTCTTTCATTTATTTATTTATTTTATTTTTTTTTATTTTTTAATCGCGATATTTGAAATATTATTTCTCTCGAAAACGTCGAGTATCAAATCGATTATAAAATACATAAACAAAAAAAAAAAAAGAAATAAATAAATAAACAACGGATTAAGAGTGTAAGGCAATTTTTTTTTTTTTTATTGTTTTTTCCATCTTTTTACCGTCACGATTTTTCTTTTTTTTTTTTTTTATACGATTCTTTTTCCTTCCATCCCCATTTTAATTGTTTATCGCGACGCTTTGAAAGGTCTCTATAATCTTCTCGGGAAAATATCGATTATAAATTCGATCTCTCGTGAACGTCCACGCGTATCCACGTATAATTTGTTTGCCTTTATTGAAAAGCTTTCGAGTTTGAATAGCACGTATTAAAAGTCTCGTTAAGTAGCGATTAACTCTGACGTGGAGGGGATTTTTATTTATTTATTTATTTATTTATTTACTTATTTATTTATTTTCATTCTGCGTTGCAGATGGTGACGACGCAATCGGAATCTGGTACGACCGGTGCCGTTACACCGGAAGAGAGTGGAACAGCATTCAGCAAGTTACGACAACTGGGTACCGGATTAATGATGGTCACGGGAAACGGTGAGTTTTTTTTATTTATTAATTATTATTTTTATTTTTATTACATTATTTCATTCAAACGTTTATCTCACGGTTTTCGCAGATATTTTCTTTTTCTTTTTTCTTTTTTATATCAAAATACTTTGTCCGAGTTATTCGTCGTATCGATATAAGAATAAAAATATAATGAAAATAATAATAATAATAATAATAATAAGAGGAAAACGAAGAAGAAGAATAATTGATGAAAATGAAATCAACATGAGAAAGAGAGAGAGAGAGAGAGAGAGATGTCGTATAGATTTTATTTTCAAATGAAATGAAAATATGATCAATTCGATTTTACCGTCAATTTTATTTTTAAATAATTTTTTTACTTAAGATTGTTTAGAAGAAAAAAAGAAGAAACAAAAATAAACATTTAATTCTTCTTCTTCTTTTCATTATTATTATTATTGTTATTATTATTATTATTATTATTATTATTATTATTATTATTATTATTATTAAATTTTATATAATTTAATTATTTTTATTGAAGCAAAAGAACGAAAATTCGCAAATTGATTACACGAATTAATAACATCTTTCTTTCATTCTTTTCTTTCCTTTCTTTTTTTTTCTTTTTTTAATCTAACACGATCGAACAAATTTACACGTTTCCAAAACGCATAATATTTCGATAATACGTAATTACGTATCGTTCGACGATCGACGATGAATGCAACTCCCCTGCAAACGACAAGGGTGGCGGAGAGGGGTTGAGGGTAAGAAAAAAGGGGAAAAAATCGTGGAAAAGAAAAAAAAAAGAGCAAAAGAAGTGGAAGAAATGGGTAATAAAAGAGAAAAAAAGAAAACCCAAGGAAGGATACGTCTCGTCAAATTCTCCTTTAACTCCCCCCCCACCTTATTTCTCCCCTAACCCCTTGCCGCTCACCACCCAGTGATCATCGCTCGCCAACCTAACCCACCTTCCCTTTTAACGACCTTCGAAAAAGAAAATGAGAGAGGAAGAGCGTCGTCGAAATATAAGTTTGTCCTTGGCAAACACCGATTCATGTCCACGCGTGCCTGGTTACGCAAACAACCTGGGATGTTTGTCCAATTATAGCCATGGGTGCGTTTCGGGATATAATAAAAGGTTGGACATTCGTGCTTTATATTACTGGTCATACATGGCTGTACACGGGAAAATATGGGAAAAAACATGGGGGGAAAAAGTAAGAAGAAAATATCAATTTTTATTTGCTTCCGTATACATGCGCGCGCGTGCTCTGTAACCTCGAACGATAGAAGGTTGATAATCGCCTTACCTTTCTCTTCCTGTTCTTTTTTCTTTCTTTTTCCAAAAAAAAAAAAGAAAAAAATAATTAAAACTTTTTTTTTACCCTCCTCGCCGACTATAAATAGTCTAATATTTTTTCTTTTTTTTTTCTTTTCACTAATCGATCATAATTTTTTTCTCTCGTCGACCATCTTGAATTATAATTCTTTTTCTCTTCATCTATCAAACCCTTGTATTGTAATCTCTCTCTCTTTTTTTTCCCCACCGACCTCTTGAATTGTAATTGTTTTCTTTTTTTTTTTTCTCCTCCACATCGCATAAATCATCAATTTTTGTTATTATTCTTCTTCTTTTTGTTATTCTTCCTATACACGAGTCAAGCAACTAATCGCGAGTTTGGGGCCAAATATTACTACGGGTGGGTTCAAAAGCGGTTCTTATTTCAAATTTCAAATTTCTTATTCAAAAAATGGCTTCTTAGGCGATTATATAAAAAAAAAAAAAAAGAGAATCATTCTTTCATTATTCTTCATTTCTTCATTCTTATTATTTATTTATTAATTCATTTATTTATTTATTCATTCATTTATTAATTAATTAATTTACTTATTTATACATACCGTCTTTTGTAAAATAATAAAGCTTGAAGAGGGTCGCAGGGGAGACTCGGGATGGGAGTGATGTACATTTTGGGATCGTCCTAGAAACTTTTTTTATATTTTTTATATATATATATATATTATTTTTTGTGTTCTCCTTGACCCACCCTATATTTTAATATAGGGAAGAACGAACTTCACCAGCGTTATTAATATTTAATTAGAGGGACGTGATTCTTCCTCTGTTTTTTTTTTTCCTTTTTTTTTCTTTCTTTCTTTCTTTTCTCTCTCTCTCTCTCTCTCTCCTTTCTACGGATAATTAGAATAGTAGGCAAACAGGGGAGCTCTCGTATATTTCAATTCTGCAGGATCGTCATAGTGGTCCTAGTCGTAATAGTCGAGGTTAAACGGATGTGACACTGACGCGTGAATCGGACGGCGATCAATTAATCGGCCAGTTAGAAGAACGGAAATGATAGAAACGCTTTCGAACGTTTGCCGACGCTTCTATCTATTTCTCTCTATCTCTATCCCTCTCTCTCTCTTTCTCTCTCCCTTTCTCTCTCTCTCTCTCTCTCTCTTTCATTCTCTCAATCTCTTTCGTTAGAGTGACAAGTCATTTGGAAAAGTGGCTATCGTTGAATGATCCAAACACAGTTTCAAACTTTACCCGTTCGATTCTTCGAAAAATAGGAATCTCACGAATATAAATTCTAATAAGATTGTGAAAGAATGAAAAAAAAAAAACAATAAAATAAAATAAAATGGCCGATCCACGAGCGTACGAAAACGTTGATTCTTCGTATCTCTCTCTCTCTCTCTCTCTCTTTCTTTCTTTCTCTTTCTCTCGCGATGTTTAACACTTCTAAGGAAAATCGTTAATTGTAAAATCCCTCTCCCACCCATCCAAAAAAAAAAAAAAGAAAAAAGAAAATAATCGTTCGGAAATAAAACAAAACGACGGTACTTAGTTTCTCGTTTCTTTCGACGATTGTAATCGCTTGTGACGCTTGCGATAATAAACAAAAAAAAAATAATAATAATAATAAATAAAAAGTAAAAAAGAAAAAATGAATACGAAAGAAGAAAAAGAAAAATGAAAAAAAAAAGGAAGATCGCACGAGAAACAATATGGCGCTCGTAAACGTACGAATAACTTTTAATTTCTCGTCTCCAAAAAAAAAAAAATGGGATTGTGAAAGAGCGGAGAGCTAAAGAAAAATGAAAAAAAAAAAAAAAAGAAAAAGAAAAGAAATGGAAAAAGATAAGAAAATTGTTCCGAAACAAAATGGCGCTCGCGAACACGTTTGAACTTTAATTATCATTTCTTTCACGTAACTGTTTATGGGGCTTCTAATAAAAGCGTAGGAGAATGAAAAATAAAAGAGAGAGAGAGAGAGAGAGAGAGAGAGAGAGAGAGAGAGAGAGAGCAAGGGAAAGAATGAAAAGAAAATGGAAATAAAATAAAATAAAATAAAATAAAAAAAAAATTGTTTAAGGACAAAATGGTGGTCGTAAACGTACAAGTTATTTTGTAGTTCGCAGGCACGTCGGTAATCGAGTCGACGAAGTGAAGGGTAACAATATCGTAACTTAGAATCTTCCCGTGGGAGTTAAAGCTGAAACGTTCTAAACATTCTCGTTCCCCTAATCGCTTCGGGCTATACCGAAGGCAAAGCCGAGTTTCGAGTGTTTCCGGAACGTTGAGCATTCTCTCTTTTTCTATTTCTCTCTCTCTCTCTCTCTCTCTCTCTCTCTCTCTCTCTCTCTCTCTCTTTATTTCTTTTTCCATAGCCGTGAGAAGATGAATGCGAGAAAATTCGTCGATTGAGTTCGCTTAACAACGTTGAAATTTACTTCGATCGATCGATCGATTATTCGATTATTTTCGTTAATTTATATCGTAACTTTTCATTCGATCCCCAACGCGAACCGAATTTAAGTTCTATAATTTTGTAATTTCGACGATTTATTTTATTTTTTCTTGTTATACTTTCCCGATTTCTTCTTCTTTTTTCTTTTTTTTTTTTTTTTTTTTTTTTTTAATCTCGAAGTTGACATCAGGAATTCAAGAATAGGATTGGAACTTACGGATTGGAATGAATATATCTCTCGTGGAAATATCTTTTAGGAAATTTTTGTTCGGCTCGTTGATTGTCGTTTTGTTTTGTTGTACGTAAAAAAAAAGAGAGAGAGATAGAGAGAGTATGTTCGCGACACGACAAGGAAAATTTAGAGATATGTTCGAATTAGATTGTTATTAGTACGGACTTAGATAAAGATTTTTTTTTTAATTGAAATTTTCTATATCGCTTTCATCGTTTGTAATCAATTTTATACGTTCGATTAAATAAAAGGTGATAATTCAATCGAGAAAGAGAGAGAGAGAGAGAGAGAGAGAAAAGATAAGATAAGAAGGAAGGAAGTATTTGTATTTAGATAAAATCTGTATAGATTCGATATTAGTATATTTATCTCGTCGACGTTAATTCTAATTTACGTAATATACGGAAAGTTGGCAGAACTAGAAAAAAAAAAAAAAAAAGGAAAAAAGTAAAAAAGAATTAGAAACGTCAAACAAACAAAAAAATATATACATATATGCAAGTGTACAAGATAAAATTAGAACGAATTTCGCGTAAAGTCTCGGATATCAAATACGATATTAAAACTTTTGGTCGTTTAGTCGTGCTTTTAGAGAGATAAAGAAAAACAAAAAAAAAAAAAGAAAATTACGTACGAAATGATACGTCACGAAAGAGACTTTACCCCTTTTTTCCTATTTTTTTGTTTTTTTTTCTTCTTTTTTTTCCCTTTCCGTCTACGAGCGAAAACATAATGGAAATAAAAAACCGCGTACGAAAGGAAAACGGCGAACAAAAAATAATAATAATAAAAAAAGGGTTAAACAGGAGAGAGAGAGAGAGAGAGAGAGAGAGAGAGTGAGAGAGAGGAAGGAAAGAGAGAAAGGAAGAAACGCGCGCGCGAACGATATTGAAGCGCGTGAAAGCGCATTTTTTGGTGGTGGATGATTAAAAATCCTTTTAATCGTACGATAAAGCACAATGCAATACATTGCACGCATCAATGCGCCCGTTTCATCGCCAGCAGCATTTTTACTGTTTTTTCTCATTGCTTCGCGAGATATTTGAATATGTAGATGTATCAAACATGACACATTTACGTTTCTGCATTTCCCTTTAGACCAAATTAACATTAAACATTACCATTATTTTCTCTCTCTCTCTCTCTCTCTCTCTCTCTCTCTCTCTCTCTCTCTCTCTCTCTCTTTTATAGAATTTATAAATTTTAACTTCACCCTTCAATATAGACCTGAATATAATTCATTCAATTTTATATATATATTCATATATTAAATGTATGTATATATACATATATATATATATATATATATATATATATATATATATATGTATATGTATGTATATGTATGTATATTTATATATTAAATATAAATAAATATTATAATATCATGTATGTAAATATTAAAGCAACAATTTAATATTCTAATATATACATAAATTCTCGTAATATACATATGCATATATTCTCTTTCTCCCTATACTGTAAGAGCATTAATATATATATAAATATATATATATATATATATATATATATATATATATATATAGTTATAAAATAGTTTTTTAACATATTAAAAATGATATATCGCGCATATAATTAAAAATTTCTTTCGAGTAACAAAATCCATCGCTTATTATTAATCAACTCGTAACGGAACCAATAAAAATTGCGATGAAGAATGCCTAATAAAATTTTTTAAATTCCATCATCATTATATATTACGTTGTGTCGTATCGCTCGATATCGTAATTTTAATATATTAAGAATTCAAGCACGTCCATCAATTTAATTTTAACAAAGTTTCATTCAAAAAGAAAATTTTCTGGATGGATCATTTTTAATGTTCAATCTGATGACCGAGAATATAAGTTCTCTCTCTCTCTCTCTCTATATATATATATATATATATATATATATATATATATATATATATATATATATATATATATATATAACTATCTATCTCTTTTTCGCGTGCATTTAATTTTACCCCGTTAATACCAACATTTCAGATATTGTATTGATTTATT
>OU427001.1:5410790-5413290 GCA_911387935.1 Dolichovespula saxonica
AATAATTTTTTATTAAAGAGTTGGACGTACTACGTTATACGCGTTTATTTCGTTCGTTAAATTCAAACGAAAATTACGAATGAAAGAGAGATACGCCATTGATACTTCTTCCTCTTTAATTTATTTTATTTTATTTTATTTATTTATCTTTCGTTACTTATACGAAACGTTTGATCTCGCATGTTTCTATCGCTTATGCGCATATATATATATAATTTTCTTTTTGTTTTTCTTTTTCGTTATACGGACGACGTTGACCTTCGTACGTTCTTTATTGCCAACGTAATTACTGCGTCTGTAATATTGTTACATCGACGATATTTTACAATTAATTTCTTCGATATTCTTACAGGATAATTTATAATAATAATAATAATAATTTTCTATGAAAGAGTTCGACGTACTACGTTATATAAGCGTTTATTTCGTTCGTTAGATTGAAACGAAAATTACGAATGAAAATGTCCCTAAATATAGATAAACGTGTGTGTGTGTGTGTGTGTGTGTGTATAGAAACCAAAAATTATTTTTTAACGCACGAAAAAAAGTTTACCTGCTATACTGACTCTTAGTGGAAAAAAAAAAAAAGAAAAAGAAAAAGAAAATAATGACGATGCGTTCACATAGAAATTATTAGAACGATAGTAGTATCGATATCATTAACTTCTCCAAAATATATAATAAATTTATAATAATAATCATAAATTATTTATGGGATAATTAAATTTATCCATTAAATTTATCCCATCATCTTCTTTTCTTTTTCCTTTTTCTTTTTTTTTTTTTTAGTCACATAAATTGAGAAATTTTCGAGCTTTTTTTATTCTCCTCTCTGTCCATCCATCTAATCTTGTACAACTATCTATCTATTTATCTATCTATCTTGTTTTTTTTTTTTTATAACCTTAATAACGATATGAAAATATAACGTGTAATCGTAAAATAATATATATATGTGGATGTAGATATATATGAAAGTTTAGAGATATATTAGAGTTTTATGTGTTGATTAGATAACTAATGGGTAATTTGATAGCGAGTTCCTCGAAGAAGAGTCTACTGTTATTATCTTTATGGGATGCACACAACACGCAGCTGTGTTTTATGCGAGGAGGAAGCTTCCATCGCTTAAAAGCTTCCCCTTGGAAAGCACCCCCTCGACCACAAGCATTTCCATTCTCATCATCCCCCTTCTTCTTCTTCCTCTTCTTCTTCGTCGTAGTCCTTCGTCCTCGTCGCTTTCCTTGAATCCATAATTCACGGCTTGCGCCTAATTTCCTCGGCCACATTGAGACTGGCATAAAACTATATCCTTCCTTCTATTCGCATTAGAACTTAAGTCTAATCGATCCTATCTATTCATTCAAAAAATCGTTCTATATATATATATATATATATATATATATATATATATATATATATATATATATTTTTGGCAACGAAAAGCCATAGATTTAATTTACGTGATATAATTAATAACAATTTCCATTTACCATCAAATGTGAAATAAATTTAAATAGGAAGGAGTATTGATGGTAGTGACGATAAGAAAGAGAGAGAGAGAGAGAGAAAAGAAAGAAAAGATTTTATATCACGCGCGAGAAATAGTTTGTTCGCAAGTATTTTTTTTTTCTTTCCGTCCGTTTCTTTTTTTTTTTTCTATCTTCTCTTCCTTTTTTTTTTTTATTTATTTTTCTTTTTTTGTTGTAATACTTTCGACACAGACATTTAAAGATTAAATCCCGACCGCTAAGCTGAAAAACCAATACACACACACACACAGATACACACCAAGAGCATGCAGAGAGAGAGAGAGAGAGAGAGAGAGAGAGAGGAGGGATGGAGGGAGTGGGGGTATGGAATGCAACGAATTGGATCGACCATCTGGTCTGACGGAAAATCCCGAAGGATTCGATACCCCCTCTCCCCCCGGATAATGGTTTCCGTTTTCCGAGTTAGTACGAGAACCACCGAAAACCAACCGAGCCGGAGATGATCAGGCTAATCGAGAGAGAGAGAGAGAGAGAGAGAAACAGGTATCTCCTAATTTCCAACATAAACTAGAAAGTAGAAGAGATTAGGATTAAATAGGAAAGAGAGAAAGAGATTGCTACGGGACTATCTAAAGCTCATCGAAGTGAGAAGAGAAGTAGGATCATGAATTCGAAGTTGAAAAACAAAAATCTAGCAAACTCTATCGAATTCTTTTCGTTTATTTTGGATACGTGTTTTACTTCTCTCTCTCTCTCTCTCTCTCTCTCTCTCTCTCTCTCTCTCTCTCTTTTTATCTATCTATCTATCGATCTATCTATCTGTCCGTCCGTCTGTCTGTCTATCTGTCTGTCCGTACGTATGTCTGTATGCCTGTCTCTCTCTCTCTCTCTCTCTCTCTCTCTCTCTCTCTCTCTCTCTCTGTCACGTTCACAATCTTTCGAGATCTTCTTGGTATCATCCGTCTCTGTCTTTTACTAAAGCCTTTCCTCTCTATTTCAAGCTTGCA
>OU427001.1:5415790-5447764 GCA_911387935.1 Dolichovespula saxonica
CCGAAAAATTCCACGCTCCTCCATTGTTTCTCTTTTTTTCTTTTGTCTAATCCTACAATGTTCATTTTGCTTTTGTTTTTCGTTTTGGAATGTAAAAAAGTTTTGTCGAAGTAATTAATTAGATCGCTCGAAGAACTATGTATAACGAATTTTTGTTATTGATGTAATAATTGTAAAAAAAAAAAAAAAAATAAAGAAAGACGATACAAAGCTCTATCGAAATGTAATTATTATTATTATTATTATTAGTATTATTATCATAGAGATAATAAATTAGATTTTTTTGAATTAATTAATATTAATGAAGAAAAACGAATATACATATACATATACATATAAAAATGTATATTATATATGTATATGTATATTTATAGTCATTTCGTAGTCATATTTTTTGCTTATTAGAATAAAAGCAGGAGATTATCGATTAGAAATTTGTACACGTGATATATACAAATTTCTATGTTTAAAAAGATAAATTCTTTTCTTTTTTCCCTTTTCTTCTTTCATTTCTATCTTTATTTTTATTTTCAAGTTCTTTTTTCAAATATAAAAATTGTATTATCAACAAAGATTGGAACGAACATTATACGTGATATAGTATATGACGAAAGGGTCACTTATTTTGGTATCGGTACGAACGTACGTGTAATTTTAAGAGTAATTGCCCGAATAGCAATTATTCATGGAACTATAGTCATTCATTCGTATTAGTTTCAAGGCACGCTTTAATAACATCGATCCTCGACAGTATTAAATTATAGATCGGCGAACCGTGATAACAAAATAATATAGAACCATTGTATGTACGTGCTTGCGTGTAAATTCGTCTGTTGGGAAAGGGTGGCGGGGGTTGGAGAGGGGGGGGGAGGGAATAAGTTGATCGGAGGTATCGGTCGAAACTTATTCCGCGCGTTTTCATTCGAAAATTACGATTACGTGTACACGATACGAACATAATAAGATAAATAAATGAAAATGGAGAAGGGGAAAGCGAAACAAAAACAAAAACAAAAACAAAAAGAAAAAACAAAAAAAAAACGAAGAAGAGAATCATAAAAATAAAAAGAAACGATTTCGCGAGAGAGAAAAAAATTGCGTACGTGTTGCCGCAACTGCGTGAACCCCTCCTCAGAAAAATAAAAAATAAAAATAAAAATAAAAGAAAACGTTTGCAAAACGTTAAAAAGAATTCGTGAAATTCGAACGATGAATGGAGAACCCTTCTCTTCTAATCTCGCCCTAAAAATTATTATATTATTACTACAGAGTATTCTTATTTTTTTTTTATCTTTTTTTTTTTTTTTTGTTTCTTACTTTATTTCTCTTTTTCTCGATTCTGTTTTGTTCCTTTATTCTTTTTTGTTTCTTCTCGTCTCTTACAATTTCGTAAGTCGAGTCCCTCCATCTTTCCGTGAGATCGATTGCGATAACGTTATCGATGGAGGGAGAGGAGAGGGGAAGGGTGAGGAGGGGAGGGGAGTTAACCTTGTCGCTTTGAAAGCCAGCAGTTACGATCGAATCGTCGATGACCAAAGAGCAGACATTAATTGGTCCGATGATTAACAATGCGCTCGTATATCCCGAGATCGACGAATACTACTTGGCGATGACATTGCCATAACTAACTAAACCGGACATAGAGAGAGAGAGAGAGAGAGAGAGAGAGAGAGAGAGAGACGCGTGCACATTATGACATTGGAATCTCCTACGTGTAATTATAAAGGCAACGATTATACTAATCGTTATACGATCGTCATACGTCGTAAAGCAAACGCGAGGGATTAGAGAACGAAATCCATTGCTTTAACGGTGTTTAGAAATTTCTAATTAACAATCGAAGCTTCGCGAAGACGATGTAATTTTTTTTCTTTCTTTTTTTTTTTTTTTGAAGCGATCAAACGAAAACGAAAATGTCGCGTAACGATGAACGATGAGCTAAAGTAATGTGAAATACTTTTCGTATTTACAAAAAAAAAAAATATATATATATATAATTGTTCATTTTAAATAGAAATTTAAATGAATGACTTCGTTAGACGAGCGAAAAGAAAAAAAGATCCTCCGTATTTCCAAACTCTCGATTATCGTACAAACGACGATCGATCGATCGATGGATATACTCTGTATGTCCCATTTTAAATGAACAAATTGTATTTTAAACGATCGCAACAGAAATTTGAACGATTTCCTCCATCGTACGGTCCTGTCCTTGTTACGAAAGAATAGAAGGAAAAAGAAGAAAAAAAAAAAAAAAAAAAAAAAGAAAAATGGAATGGAGAAAAAAATTCGATCGTAAAGATTGTCGACGATATCGATTTTTCTTTATATCGACGTTATTGCATCGATTGGAATAAATAATGGAATGAATTACGCTTGAAAAACGGTGTCCTTTTTCGATTTTTTTTTCTTTTCTTTTTTTTTTTTTTTTTTTTTTTTTTTTTGATGTCTCTACGACTTTTCGTTACAAAGATATCGCCTTTCAAAAGATTTTCTTTCATAATTCTTATAATACAGCTGTTCGTAGTATGATGGTAGTAATAGTAATACCTCGATCAGCTGAGATACGTAAATTCTTGGAATTTATACATATATATAGGTCAGTGTGTCATCGATCCAATTCGAATGAAATTATATAGGTCAGTGTGTCAACGTAAACGTCCTCCATTTAAATGGGTATATCTCTGTAACTAAAAATCGTGGAGACTCGAACGAGGTTTAATTTTGAAGGACGATATTTTCTCTCTCTTCAATCTATCGTTAATAAATAAATAATTAACAATTTGTTATTAACATTTTTTTTTTTCTATAAAAATTCTTACGAATTCGGTTTCATTCAATTTTTGTTTCCTGGAAAAAGGAGATTCGGATCGCGACCGATCTATAAAATAGGATTAATTTGAAAGTAACTGATAAACAAATTTTTTTAACTTTGGCAACAAATTTTGTTTTCTGACATAGCAACAACGTTTTTCAATTACGTAGGAATATATTTCCGTAACTAAAAAAAAAAATCGTAGAGACTTGAACGAGGTATCGTTTTAAAAGGCCGATATTTTCCCATATCTCGTTGAAATTATCGTTAATGAATAACCAACGATCGATTGCAAAGAATTATTATAAACAAATTCATACGAACCCAAATTTATTCTATTTCGTTTTCAACGAAAGAGAAATCGGATTGCTACTGAACTTATAAAATTGTATAAATCAATAGGCGATTAATAAAACGAATTGATTTTGTACCGTGGAAACAAATTTTCCGGCATCATTAACAGACGTGTCTTTCATGCGAGCGCAAAAAATAAAAAAGAATAGAAATAAAGGTTGTCATTTTCGTGATCGATTTAAAAATATCGTAACATTACGAATTTCTGATTTAAGTGTTTAAAAGAAAAAAAAAAAAAAAAAAAGAATAAATAAATAAATAAATATTCCTCGTTGCATTTTAATGCGAATAAAAAATGAAAAAAAGAATCCGTCTGGTCGATTGCGGTTGGATACTTCGAAATTGGGAAAAAAAAAAAAAAAAAGAATAGAGAGAAAAAGAAAGAAGCGGTGGGGCAAAAGCAATAAAAGGAAAATAGCGACGAAAACGTGAAGATTGAGAGGGAACAAAAAATAAAGGAAGAAGGGAGTAACGCGAGATGTCAACGACAGTCGGGGAAGAAAAAAAACAAAAAAAAAATAAAAAAAAAAAACAAAAAAATTAATTTCTTTGTCGATATGCCGCCTCGAATATCGATGCTCGCATACGTGTCCCTTTAACCCCGCCACCCCCCCGTTCTCCCTCGTCCTAGTCCCCACCACCCACCCGACCACCATCAAAAGTCACCTCGCAAAGCTACCAGCCCCCAACTACCCCCACCTATCCCCAACTACCCCACTCATTTCTCCTCTCACCCTCGCTTCCCGCTGTGTTTTTACTCTTGAAACCGCAAACTGAAATATAAAACAACTTCGTTTGTGGAGTAATAATAAAAAAGGATCAGAAAAAAAAAAAAGATAGAAAGAAAGAGCGTTTCACCTAGCTTTTCATGAATTTCTCTCTCTCTCTCTCTCTCTCTCTCTCTCTCTCTCTCTCTCTCGCCTTTATTTTCCCTTCAATTTTTTGTATTTCCTTTGTAGATATTTTCTTCTTTCCTTTTGCTTTTTCTCTCTTGTTTTTTTTTTTCTTTATTTTTTTTTTTTTTCTTTTTTTAGTTCAGTACATGCAGCTCTCTCACGAAATGGAAATACATTTGTAGCAATTCTTCTAAACGATCCCGATCCGGGTAAAAATAAATAAATAAAAACGAATATTTCTCTCTCGACTCTACCCCCTTTCCACCTTCGACTTCTCCGAACGCTTCTCGTTCATTGTTATTGATAATAATTATCTTTCTTTCTTTTCTGTTTTTCTTTTTTGTTTCCTCTTTTTTTTCTCTTCGTTTCTCGCAGGTCCGAAGAGAAAATCGAATCGTCTCTGATTTGGTGCAATAAAATACTTTTATATCCTCTTTTAATATCAATCCTCGAGATTAATTTTTTTAACCTTCCTTCTTTTTCATTCTCTTTCCTCTTTCGTCTTGTTTTCCCTTTATTATGCTTCATTCCTTGTAATCAAAGTGAAATTTTTTTTTTTTCTTTCTTTCCATCTCGTTTCTCTCCTTCATTTACAATGTTCGAAATTAAAATAGTAGTAAGAAGCGTACGTCCAATGGTCGCTTTAAAAAGAACGAAGCGATTATGCGACAAGGGGAAAATCTTGTGAGGAATCTTGCGTTCGAAAGCTTCGATCTTGGGAATGAAGTTCGTAAAGAAAAAGAAAAAGAAAAGAAAAAAGAAGAGAAGAAAAAAAATTCGAAAACGAAGAAGAGAAGAAAAAGAAATTTTTTTCCTTTTGTTTTTTCATTCGAGACGATTCGTTAATAAATATAAATATATATATATACGTATATATAATATACTATACATATTATATAATATACATATGCATATATATGATACATATATATTTATATAATATATGTATATATACATGCATATATATTTATATAATATAATATATGTATATTAATTATATTTATTTAATTGTATTTAATTATATTTATATAATATATGTATATTATAATATACATATATATATATATATTTTTTTTTTCAATCAAATCTCGATACAAAATTTCCCTTCCTCTATCCCCCCACCCCCTACCCACCACCCCTTTTTCCCATATCTTTCGTCGTGTATTTAAACGACGATTCGTAAACGTTATTAACGGTTATTACGATGTTACAAGACTGTAGGACGAAGACGTCGATAAAAGAAAAAGAAAAAAAAAATAGAAAAGAATAGAAAGGTAGTATGAAAGAGAAAAAGAAAGAAAGAAAATAATGACGATAGTAACAGTAATAATAAAGAATAAAAGGGCGAGAAATAGAGAGATAGAGAAAGAGGGAAAAAAAAGGATGAGCCGCGTGAACCTTTGCCAATATAATTTCGATTTAACGGGAAGGGGTCGGTTGTCGAGGGTCGAAGGGGAAAGGGCGTGGGTCGGAGGGGGCTCGCCTAACCGCATTACTATGATATTCTCCATATTGCTTTCCTCGCGCTTCCCACGCTCGGGCCAGACATAAATCACACGAGATTCGATCTGACGGTTAATTTCCCGTCGAAGGAGCCCGTCTAACGGTATGCCTACGTTAAAAACTGAAAATAAGAAGGAAAAATAAAGGGACAGAGGTAGAGAGAGAGAGAGAGAGAGAGAGAGAGAGAGAGAGAGAGAGAGAGAGAGAGAGAGAGAGAGATATCAGAAATAGACTATTTTTCATAAGAAACTTTAATTGGATTGAAGTCTCGTTAGTCGTACGATTCCCATTTCACGCTTACGTTAGTTTTTCTTGGACGCTTTGATAAAAAAAAAAAAAAAAAAAAAATCATAAATATTAAAGTATAAAGTTCCCGTTGACGCGACAACACTTTTTTTCCCCTCCTCCTTCGTTGCTTTTTATTTTTTCTTTCTTCTTTTCTTTCCTTCTTTCGTTTTTTTTTTCTTCCTCCTCCTCCTCCACCACCACCACCTTCGCCGCTTCCACTACTTCGCGTTAATTTACGGTCTGGCAATAATTTACGAAAAGAGAGGGAATAAGGAGAACAGATTTTTCGTTAACGATGCGCTACATTCGAAATTCCTTTCTCTCTCTCTTTTTTTTTTTTTTTTTTTTTTCTTAGAGTGGTACAGAAAAAAGTGAAAGAAAAAAAAAATGGAAACGAGGAAGGATAAAAAGTCCGAGGATATCGACGCGTACGTATGTCGCGTGGTGACGTATTTGCGTTCGTGGAGTATGAATTATTAATTAATTTTTGTTCGTGACGCGCGATGTTGAGGTTTGAATTTTATTATTATTATTATTATTATTATTATTATTATTATTATTATTATTATTATTATTATTTGAATTATCGAAACGACGTCCGGCGTGGGTTAGACGTCTCGAGGGCTCTTTCTGTTTTTGCTCGGCGATTTCGAAAGAAGACGGATTCGTTTTTGTAGAAGGGTACGGATGAGGGTGAAGGGATTGAAGGGTGGTGGGTCGTGGAGTAGGAGATAGGGTCGGTGATGGGTGAGGAGGTCGAAACAAAAAAAAAAAAAAAAAAGATTTTTACGTAAGTCGATCCTCGTACGCGTGACGTTGGAATCGCAGAATTCTCGTGACGGGATGATGCGGGGGGTGGGAGGGAGGGAGAGGAGGGAGTGACGGTACGGTGGTACGGTGTTTATAAAAGAGGGAGATGTGTAAGAGAATGCCGACGTCGAATGTAAATACTTTTCGAATTGTAATCTAATTAAATTCCATTCTCTTCTCTCCTCTCCTTCCTTCGTTTCCTTTTTCTTTTTTATTTATTTTTTTTTTTTTATTTTCTTTTTCTCTTTCTTCTCTTCTCTCGCTACTTTCTTACACGAAAAAAAAAAAAAAAGGTCGAAAGAAACTTCGCGCTCGTTCGCAGCCGTTCGTCGACTTTTGCGAAACGATATCGACAATGGCGTCTCGTATCTACGTACTAATTTTTCCCTCCCCCTACCCCACCCCCGTCGAAATGATATACGGGTCATTGCCATCCGAGAATAAAGGGGGATAGCGGAGGGGAAGGTTGGGAGGTAGTGAGGGTGGGGGTAATTGAGTAAAATTGGAGGAGGCGTTAAGAAAATGGGGGTATCGTCATTCTCCTTGGGAAGTGACTGAATATTTGAATAGGTCCTCGCTTCGCTCGATATACCCTCAAGGATTTTTAGATGATATCCGAAAGATATGAGACTCTGAGGGTAAAATGTGTATCTGTGTGCGTGTGTGTATTCGCATGTGAGAGATAGTAAAAGAGAGAGAGAGAGAAGGTTATATATATTCATTGAGAGAAAGAGTGAATAAGAGAGAGGGAACATATGTGTATGTATATATATATATATATATATATATATATATATATATATATATATATATAAAGAGAGAGAGAGAGAGAGAGAGAGAGGGAATAATAATAATAATAAGATAGTATATATATATATATATATATATATATATATATATATATATATATAGGGTGTCGAAAAATTATCCGTAAAGCTTTATAATTTTTAATGATACTCAATGTGTCATACATACCGTTTATTATCAAATAAAAATTAATTAAGGATCACCGACCATATATATTCGAATGGTTTCTATTATATATCGAACTATCGATTTTACAGAAGTTCGTATATAAATATATACGTACGTATGTATGTATTAATGATTCGTGTAACATCTTGTCGTTATTCCAATCCATGGTGTTGGTTTATCAATTATAATACGCGTAATGTACACGTTTTAACAATTCCCACGTCAATTCGTTTTCGATCAAAACCATGATTTCTTGTTTTTTAATCAAATCGTCAATTTACGAGTCGCTTCGTTGGTTATTTTATAAAATATTCTTGACTAATTTTGCGAAATACTGATACCGAAGTCGATATATCCAAAAGGATATTTAATTAGTATCAATATAAATGTATTTATTGTTGAGGGATTTGTTGATACGCTCAATGCTAAAAAAAAGAAATAATATTCCCTTTATACGGGAAAAGACGAAAAGAAAAGAAAAGAAACCATTTAATAAACGTCTCCGTTTCAAACGGCAATATCGGGGATATTTGGACAATTGTAAAATTATAAATAAGTGACATGAATTAAGGATGAATAAAAATAAATTAAATATTTTGAACGTAAATCAAATAAATATTATAAATTTTTACACTTGTTGGTTTGTGTGTCATAAAGGAGATAGAAGTTTTATAAATACGTTTCGGACACCCTGTATATATATACATACATACATAAGTACACACATAAGTATGTGTGTTTGTCTGCTGTCTGTGTATGTATGTATGTGTGTATGCGTGTGTGTGTGTGTGTGCGTTTCGAAAAGAATTTTCATCGAAATTTTTAAAGCCATCTTATTTTATTTCACATCTCTCTCTCTCTCTCTCTCTCTCTCTCTCTCTCTCTCTCTCTCTCTCTCTCTCTCTCACTTTGTCCCGTTTTTTCTCTTTTTATTTTTGTACAAACGATAAATCGCAATTATTTCTTTAACTCGCAATATTTGTTTTCCAACCTTTGTCATTTTAATTTACTTTATATTTGTTTCTTTTTCTTTTCAGTCACGAAATTGTCCCCAGCCAAAGTTACACCGGTCGAGGAGATACAACCGAAGGAGGATACCATCGATGCGATTATAAAGTGAGTATATAATATTACGTTTAATAATAATTTTTGTTTAATTTCATTAGTTCGTCACTATGTAGAGCTAGGTCATAGGCGATTATAGTGAAATATTATATTAGCTTAGTTAAATTTTATAATTCAGTTAAATTGTAATTGTGAAGTTCAATATTATACCGTCGTAATACTGTACATTATATATATATATTATATTATTTATTCATTTTATTTAATATTAATTTATATCATTCATATATATATATATATATATTAGATTATTATTATTATTATTATTATTAAAACACAAAATAATATGTTTGCGCACAATAATTTGCGTACTATATAAAAATAGGTAGAATTTTTCGATAGATATATAAAATATCTAACGTCGTACACGGGAATTATTTACGTATCGATTCGATGAGATTTAAAATAAAAATAATACGAAAGAACGCTGGAGAAATTCTTTCGCTTAGGAAGAAAAGAATCGAACGAAGAAATAAATCATGATAATCTCAAATCCTTGCCGCGATAGTAGTCAATTGATGCAACAAGTTCTTCGGTAGTCGTGGACTATGAAATATTAAAACGACGTCTCATTTTACGATAGATCTTCTTCGTTGATCCTGTTATATTTTACAATGAAAGGATTACTCAGCGATTCTCGTGTTAATGGAATTGTTTATTAATGTTAATTCACTATGAGCAAACCAGATTTCTTTACTGTCTCTCTCTCTCTCTCTCTCTCTCTCTCTCTCTCTCTCTCTCTTTTTCTTTCTTTATCTATCAATCTTATCTGATCTCTATCTTTTCCTTTGCAATAATACGATGCTCGTTCGTAAAATAAAATAAAAAAAAAGAATAATAAAAAAAGAAAGAAAACAAAAGAACAGGAGAACAAGAGTGAAAGATTTGAAAAAGAAAAAAAAATGAATAATTGAGTTATCGTGCTTCGTTATGTCGGAACGATATTGAATATACGAATGAGAGAAAGAGAGAGAGAGAGAGAGAGAGAGAGAGAGAGAGAGAAGGAGAGAAAGATGGAGAGAGAGAGAGAGAGAAGATCGCAGATTAACGAACTTTCCGGTTTCACTCTACTCGCGTTCTACTTTCTCTTTATTTTCCGGAGATGAAAATTTAAAAGTTTGCAAATTTTTCAAACGAGCAACAGCAACCGGTATCGATTACGTTCGTAAAAAAGATCGATTCTTTCCGAATGAAATAATGAAATAATACCTACGTACGTGCATACGTACGTATGCTCCATTTTGTTTGACCGTGATGTGATGTTAGAAAAGAAATAACGAAAAGAAAAAAGAAAGGGGTACGAATGATTTGAGGGTTGTCAAATGATATTAAGGTCGTCGTTGAATTCATCGAAAAATCATCAGTCGTTTGAACGCCATCGTTTTTGTACTTTAAATAACACCAGGATCCGTTTTCGTAATAAAATGTCGACATTGTGCAATAGAAGTGATTTCGAAAGTGTAGCAAGTCCATTTTGAAAAAAAAAAAAAAAGAAAATTATTAAAGGTAATTCTCAATACGAATTATCGTAAAACTTGTTTTACGATAATGTTTTTATTTGTTTAAAAAACGTTGTTTTACGATAATGTTTTTATTTGTTAAAAAAGAAAAAAAAAATAGAAAAAAAGTAAAAAAAAAATTGACGCTCCCTTCCCTTTTCAAAATCAACGGCACCGATATATCGATCGTTTTAAACAAAATGTTTTTAACGATTGATCAATACAAATATTACCGATCGAACGAATTAGAAATAAATGACGAAGTATCATCGTATTTTTTTTTTTTCTTTTTGTGAAATTCGTCGTTTAGAACTTTTAATTGAAATTTTTTTTCCATCTGTTTTGTATTTTTTTTCTTTTTGTTTCTTTTTTTTTTAATCTTATATCTCGCGTAATTGAACGAAATAGAAAATATAAAACTCTGACTGAATGATGAACGTAAGGGAACCTAATTTTTTGCAGACTGCATAATTCTTTTTTTGTTTTATTTTCTTTTTTCAAGTCATTTTTTTCTTTTTTTTTTTTTTTTTTTTAATTTCGATACCTACGTTCCTCATCGCGTAAAACCAATCGATATAAAATTAATGACGACGTGAATCAAATGTACCCGTTCGTTTTTCTCTTTCAAACGAGACGAAAGTCGTTAGATTTTGAAAAAGGAAAATATGTTATAATATTTTCTTTTTACATCCATTTCGTAAAGGACTGATTTATATATGTATATTTTCTTTTTTATTTTCTTTTCAAAAACAACATCAACAACAACAACAACCGATATTTTAAGCTTAACGAAAGTTAAACGATATATAAAACTTAACAGAAGTTTGTTAACGGCCGCCTAGAGTAGTTGTTTGTACCCATTTATCGATATTCCGAACGAAGTTACGACACTTCGGAAGTTTAACGATATTTGTTTAAATACACGACAAAGGCGACAAGCGCGTTCTCACGATGTCGTTACGGTAATTAAGTTATTTGGGAAAAAAAAAAAAAAGAAAAAGAAAAATAAACGAGAAAGATAAACCAAAACAGAAAAAGAGTAAGAAAAGGAATGAAATCGAAGCGAACGAAAAAATTCAACTCTCTCTCTCTCTCTCTCTCTCTCTCTCTCTCTCTCTCTCTCGGGATCGTTCGAAATCGATCCCACTCGAGAATTGATTTCTTTTTTCCATTTTCTTTCTTTCCCTTCCCTCCCATTTTTTCGTACGCTCGACGCAATAAATTGGTAAAAATAATAATAAAAAGAAAAAAAAAAAAAAAAAAATAATAATAAATTGATTGTCACGACAGAAAGCCGGAGGCTGGAAGTAAAGTGAGCGGCGGCGAGGAGTGTAGGGTTTGCCGGAAGTCCTTTGGTACGGAGGAAGCATCGAGGACTTGTTGCGAGTGTCAACAAAAGGTTTGCGAGGATTGTGCCTCTTACTCGACGACGACGAATTCGGACGATCAGGTGAGTGCTCATTTGACGACTATTAACCCTTTCGATACGAGCACTCTGTCGTCCACCGTGAATGAAACCACATAGCGTGCGTGGTCGGTCATCATTCGTACGAAAATTTTTCTACGCGTTAAATCGAGCTTCATAAAGCAAACGTTTCGTCTAACAAGGATCGTTCGTAGTTTCGATTTTAAATGACATCTGTACGAAATCGTATCGATTATACAAGTAACGTTAAAAAAATTACGGTTTAAATATTTTCGGATAGGTCATCGGATCGATGCCGGATATATCCGGCGCTCGCGTACGAACAGGTCATCGGATGGATGCCGGATATATCCGGCGCTCGCGTACACACAGGTCATTAGATGGATGCCGGATATATCCGGCGCTCGTACCGAAAGGTTTAATCTCTTCGTTTTGAATTAAGAAAAAAAAAAGGGAGAGAGAGGGACGGTGACGTCGTATAAAAAAATAAATAAATAAATAAACGAATGAATAAGCAAGAGTATAATTGATTGCTGTAAAAATGAAATAATAATGTTCTATAGCAAATCGAAATTGAGATTTGTACGAGGATATTATTTACGCGTGTGCTTAATTAATTAATTATCAAGCTTACGAATGAACGATCGTTGTTCGGAAATTGGCGACGTTTCTCATTCGTTATACTTCTCCTTTCTTCGTGAACGATTAGTATCAATTTCGTGCGTTAACGATTAAAAAGTACGGTGACAATTTTGTCGTGTGCAATTGATTTCAATCGGACGCAAATAATTATTTTACGATTCATTTTCGATCGATTTCAATTACGTACGTTGGTACGTACGTACGTACGTAAGCGTGTATTTGGATAAAAAATCAATTACATATTTTGACCTTACTCAATCAATTTCGATCGTACGTGCATAAAATCGAAAAGATACGAGCAGAAAAAATTTTTTTTCTTTCTTTTTTTTTCTTTTTTGAAAACGTTTGACAATCGATTTCGATACAACGTAGAAAATTAATTGAAGATCGATGACGATTAGTTCTTAATTTAATTTCAATCGTGTTACGTAAAAGTGGATATCGATTACTTAATTTCATCGTACAATTAATTTTAACTGTACGTGAATGACAATTACAAAGTTGACAGTTAATTTTTGATAATTCATATTGATTCGTATATGGATGTGCAATTTAAAGATAACATGTTAATGATGTATCGTTAATCAATTAATTAATTAATTTATTTATTTATTTATTAATATATATATATATATATATATATATATATATATATATATATATATATACGTATATATAAATTTTACGGACTTTTATATACAATCTTATATACAATTATATAAACGGTATATTTTTTTCTTTCGTTTTTTTTTTTTTTTTCGTAACACCAATACGCACGTACATGCATATGTACACATATATATAGATTCATCGAATGTTATATAAACTCCTGTCATACAAACGTAATATTTTTTTCGATAATATGTATACGCATACGAATTAAAAAAAAAAAAAAAATACATTATAAATGTAAAAATAAAAAAAGATTATATATATATACGCGCGCGCGCGCACGAACTCTCACGTGGATATAAATTCGTGGATTTTTAACGTAATATTGCAGTCGTCCTGGAGATGCAGCGTTTGTCGTCGAAAAATAGCCTCGAGGGACCAGCCGATCGTGACGCAAGAGTCAACGGATTCTCTCCTCGAAGTGCCGATTCTCGAAGCATTGCAAAGGAGGCACAGCGACGCGAGACTCGGTTGTCAAAGTGGTAGTCAACTCGGTGGCATTGGAAGTGGTTTGGCACCACCAAAGGGCATAGAAATTCGAAGGCACTCTGACGTGTCGCCCGCCAGCTTGAAGGAACTCGAAAAGGTATTGAAAAGATCGAAACCTTCGTTGTAATTAAATTTTTTTTAGATTAAAATAGCAAAAAAAAAAAAAGTAAAAATAAAAAGATAAACGGGAAAGATCGTAATATGGTTTTGATGCTGCTGTTATATTCCTCTCTAAATGGTCGATTGAAGAAAAATATACACTTACGATTAATTTAAATGCCCGCTAGACTCGTTTGACACGTTGATTTCAATGTTGTTTTAAACAGCCATTGGATTTATTTATCGCATATTTATGAAAATGTTTCTACTTTTTTTTTTTTTTCTTTCTTCTTTTATCAGTGATGAAGATCTATCGAATACGAGAAAAGTTTTAAAGCATTAATTCCAATGTAAATTTAATGTAGCTATTCGCTAAATACATTATATTGCAAATTACAAAAGAGTTATTTTCGATCAATAATTTAATAGAATGTCCAGCGGATACATTTAACAATATATTGATTTCAATCTCAATAAAAAAAAAAAATATATATATATATATATATATTGCTTATTAGAACTTGCAGAATATTTACTTGACATAAATAATAAAAAATAAAAGATATTTAATCGTATCGTTCAACGATTAATTGATTATTAATCAATGAATCAAATTATTCGTTATAATTGCTTATTACAAACAAATAATTAAAAAATAAAAAATAAATAAATCAAAACAAAAGGCGTCCGATTAATTTCCATCTGACGGATGCAAATTTCAATCGAAAATATCTAATTTCAAAACATTAATATGATAATTGATAATAATATTCGTACATTGGATTCACTTATCTATATATTATTATATATACCTTTCGAAACCATATTCTGTATCTTCCATTATACGTTAACCCCGAGCAATAATCCAGGCAGAGGGAGCGAAAATTAGTATCGTTGTAATTAACATGTGACCCAAGAGAAACGGTGTTTCTCAATGTGTTCCGCTTTGTGTAAGCTAATGGCTTCGTTTCATGGTGTTCAGCTGTTAACAACGAAGGATGATGGCTTTTATTGCTTTATCCATAGCTTCTTGCCTTCACACGGACATACACACACACACACACACACACACACACATATATATACACACACACGAGGTTTCAGCAGCTTATTGCTTAAACATATATATATATATATATATATACAGGTTACGTCTACATACGTACATACATATACACGTACATAGATGCGAGATGTGATCAAAAAAGTGTTTGACGTTTTTGTTTATTCGAGAAATTATGTAGTCGTTTAATCTTCTAAATCGAAATTTGTAAAAGTTCAAAATAATCCACGATTGTATATATATTATACATTGGATACGATTTACTCGATAATTTTTTAATTGTGATTTGTTGTATCTTCGATGATTTCTAATAATATTGACCTTTCGTTCGTGATTTTATTTTTGTTTTTAACGTTCGAACTAACTTGAGTGAGAATAAAAGTGATAAAGACAGAGAGAGAAAGAGAAAGAGAGTATAAACATGTAAAAGAGAGAGAGAGAGAAAGATAGAGAATATAAAAAAGTGAGAAAGAGAGAGAATATAAAAATGTATGAGAGAGAGAGACAGAGAGAGAGAGAGAGAGAAACAGTGTGAAAATGTGAAAAATAGTAAAAGAGTGCGAAAGAGAATGAAAGAGAGTAAAAGAGAGAGTGAGATAAAGAGTGACAGATTAAAAGAGTGTGAAAGAGAATTAGAGAGTGAGAGAGAGAAAGAGAGTGAGAGTTATTGAGAACTAACTTAACGTGCATTTTTCGATTCACTTGAAACGATCACATTCGGGGCCTTTGTTTGTTTCCCTCGACTTTGTCACACTTAATCTTATTTAAAAAAAAAAAAAGAAGAAAACCAAAAACAAAAAAGAAATTCTAATAAGAAATTTAAATCGTATCGCATCAAATTGATCGTAAAGTCCAATCGAATTCGATCGGTATCATTGAAAAATATTTATTGGCTCGCGGTATGTTTATGCATGCACTAGTGTCTTTCGTTCTTTCGAGAAAAAAAAAAGAATAAAAAATAAAGAAAAATAGACGAAAATAAAAAATAAAGAAAAATTGACGAAAATAAAAAAAAAATAAAGAAAAATAGACGAAAATACAAAATAAAGAAAAATAGAAAAAAAATGAAAATAAAACGCGAGAGATAGATAGAGAGAGAGAGAGAGAGAGAGAGAGAGAGAGAGAGAGAGAGAAGAAGAAAAAACAGAAATTATTTTCAATCGAATATTTTTGTCGTCGATGATTTAATAAAATGAAATAGTACGTACGGTAGATATACTTTGATATCTCACCTCGTTTTACACCTGTATGTTATCATCGCACTGTTCAATATTACGCAAATTAAATATATATATATATATATATATATATATATATATATATATATATATATATATATACACACATACATACGTGCGTACGTATATTTATGTACGTGCAAGGATACACATGATAAATAGTAGACTGCAAACGGCTTTGTTTTTTCAATGTTTTCAAAAAGATCCGACGATACAGATCCACGATATACGTACAGATATTAAAACGATAGAACGAATCATGGGGACAAAGTAAAAACACACGTTTCGAGTCTCTCTATCTATCTCTTTCTCTTTTTTCTTTATATCCGGGAGGTGAAAAAAATAAAAAATAATAAAAAAAAAAGAAAGAAAGAAAAAAAGAGAAAAAAAGAGAGAGAGAGAGAGAGAATGAAAGAGGAGGGGGGGTAGCGAATAATGGACGGAAAATTTCTTTTTTTTTTTATGCTCCTTGGAGTTTTTTCCAATCCGTCCGAATAAAAAATTCGAGCGAGCTTCTTTGTCGGTTTTTTTTTTTTTTTGTTCTTCTTCTATCGACGAAGCATCTCTCTCTCTCTCTCTCTCTCTCTCTCTCTCTCTCTCTCTCTCTCTTTCATCGTTTGTAATACTACCTATCGTTTCTCATCGAACATTTATTTATGTGCGTACATACGTTCTTTTCGTATATACACATATACAGGTAAAAATATATATATATATATATATATATATATATATATATATATATATATTCGCATAGGATTGCTCGCACGAACTTCAATATCGACGAAGCTGTGCGTGCCCTTAAAAAAAAAATAAAAAATAAAAAATAATAAAAAAAAAAAGGGTAAAGACAGAGAAAAATTTAGGAAAAAAAAACGGAACGATATATTCGAACGGTGAAAAGTGATATTTCAAAGTGACGACGATGGCATAAAAGCAAATAATCGCATCATACGAACGTCATTGGCAATGACATTACAAAGAAATAAAAGTCATTGCAACGGCGTACCTATTTATTAAAAAAACGATAATAATAATAATAATAATAATAATTAAATAAATAAAAATATTAAAAAAAAGAAGAAGAAGAATTATTATATCACGAACATATTAATGACAGTGACGTGCGTGTATAAGAAAAAAAAAAAAAAAAGAATTGAAAGAAAGAAAGAAGGAAGAGAAAAAGAAAGATATTCACGATCGCTAAATACTAATCTGTTCGACCGAAAAAAAAAAAACAAACAAACACGCACGCGCGTACGCGCGCACACACAGACACACACAGACACAGACACACGTTACACATCGTATATGGCATATACAGACACACACAGACACAGACACACGTTACACATCGTATATGGCATATATTAGGCTTTTGAATGTTGCGTCAAAGTGCATAACAAGCGTAAACACAAGATCATAGTGTGTACATATCTCGATCATGGAATACATACGACAACATAACATCGGCTTGTTGAATCGAGTACTATCACACGCATACATACAACCCATGCAATCGACTACTACCGATCACACACACACACACTCATGCAATTAATTACTACCGATCACACACACACACACACACACACACACACACGTGTACATTACATACATATATACATACACATATACATACATATATACATACATATACTTATATACATGCGCACAAAGGCAGAAATAGAGGACGCATATATTCATCGTGTAAATATTGTGTGCGATGGTGTATTGTCAGCCTCGAGCCCTAATCGTCGTATCGTAATGTTGTAGTTTCGAAAGGTTGCAGGAGAGCGCCGTGAGGAACTGAAATGGGAGAGAGATCTCGATCGTAAGAGTAAATCTAGAGGTGGATCGCCTGACCGTCATCAAGCGGATAGAGGAAGAGGAACGAGTCCTCAGAGGATCGTCAAGAGTTCTCAGCCTACAGGTAAGAAAAAAATTTTAATTTACGAACAACTCCTCTCTGGATAATAATATCGCGATACACATTATCCGTAATCAAAAGTTTCTATAATATTTTCAGGCTCGATGCAACTCGATGCAATTTATTTATTTATTTATTTATTTTTTTTTTCTTTTTCCGAGACTTCTTCTTTTATTTCTTTTTTTTTTTTTTTCTCTTGATCCTCCTTCCTTGACCCTCCTCCTCCCTTTAGAAGACACGTAAATTTTTGTCATCGTCGAGCCTTTTATTATTTGATTGATTTTGTCGTGTTATTTTATCGATCTTGTGTGTATTTTTTTCTTTGTTATTTTATTGATTTTGTCGTGTCATTTGTGATCACACAGATATCGTCAGAGCTACCTAATTCCTTTTCCTTTATTTTTCATTTTGTTTTCTTTCTTTAATTTAAAAAGAAAATCCTAATTTTATCGCTGTTTATTTTTGTTCTTCTTTCGCAATTACTTCTTGTCCCCAATTTGTTTAAAAAAAATTTCATTGTTCGACGAATGAAGAAAAGAAACGAAAGGAAAGAGATTTGTAAAAGTTTCTATTTTATCATTCGATATCATTTTAAAAATTAATCATGGATTCCGTAGCTTTACGATCAAAAAAAAAAGAGAGAAAGTTGAGCCAAAACGATTGATGAATTTTTTTTTTTTTTTTCAAATAATTCGGGTACTTTTGATACCTACCTATAGACTCTTCAATTCAAATAATATTTAATAACAAAAAAATAATATTATTGTTCTTATTGTCAATATGTTATTGACATTATTATTACGGGGAATAATGAAAATGATGAAAAATTTTTATCTACGTGCAATTATCTCTATTTTTGATAATAATTCGATTCGATAAAGTGACTTTATTTGACTGCTCTTTTAGAAAAAAAAATAAAAAATAAAAATAGAAAAAGAAAAGAAAAAGGAAAAGGAAAAGATAATAAAAATAATAAGAATTTCTTTTTAATACTTGCAATTAATTCTTTCGTTTTTTTTTTTTTTTTGAATATCATAATACGATTTAAAAAAGAATGACTTTAATCAATGTATTAATATCTCATTTTGTTTACAAATAACGAAATTCAAAATTTTCCGATAATTGTCATTCAATTATTCATAATTACTCGCATACCAAAATAATACTTATTAATTCTTCCAATGATATAATATTTCTCGTAGAAATTTATAAAATTTATACAATTTATAAAATTTCTATTAAAAAAGAGAGAAAACAAGATTATTTTTCAGACCGAACGTGATCGAAATTACATGTCTATGTTTTCTGTCTCGATTTTCGTGAAATAAAAATAAAAATAAAAATAAAAATACAAAAAGAAAAATAAAAAATGAAAAGTAAATAAAAAAGAACAAAAAAGCGTTCCCCGCTTTTTTTCTCTCTCTTGTATTCTCTCGTAAAGAAATTGAATTGAATGCGTCGAGCAACAGTGATAATTGATATTATCCGAAATTAGAATCGGAAATGGCTGGTTCGGGTGACATGGACGACGATGAGGAACGTAGACGACGTGCCCGTCGTAGTAACAGCGCAGTCCGTCGTAAATCCTTTGTTACGAGGCAGAGATCTTACGACGACGAGATCAAACCAGGCGGGACAATGGCCGGAAATACGAGTCAGTCTTCACATCCGGATACAGGCCTTGGACTTCCGGCACAATTGCCGAGACGCGCATCGGCCTACGACGTTTACACGCCACCCGGAAGTGCCGGCTTGAATACGGCCGCCATTGCTACGGCTCAACAAAGGGCCTCCATTTCGGCTCAAGGTAATATTTTATCGATTAACATTAGAACTACCGAAATACAAACCTACCTGATTTTACCAAAACCAGTCAAAATGACTGGTCTTAAAAAAAAAAAAAAAAAAAACGTAAAAACAGAATATTTTTTTTATTATTTATTACATTATTACTATCCTATAAAAAGTATTTAAGGTTATGGAATTACTATAACTATTTAATGCCAACTATAAAAAATACAATATAATTATGATAATAACATCTATAATAATACTTTCTAATTCACTATTCGAGAACTCCTCAATTTGTTTGTTCGTTGTCGACAATCTCATTATCACTATTCTCACTATAAAGTATTTCATTTTCTTTCAATTCACAATCTTCATACTCGATATCGGAACATTTCGTTGGAATATTTTTTAATTTCAAGAAAAGTTCCGAGGTTTTTATACGTTTCGCCATTTTTTGGAATTGTAAAATATCGTTATGTTACAATAAATTAGATCCACTTCCAACGACTGTGATACACAGAATGATCGCGTGAAACGACATCGATTAGTATGTTATGTTACCTGTGGCTATGATTCTTTATGTTTCATTGCCAGATAAGTTGTGACATAAAAGAAAATATTGTAACAATGAGCCAGTAGTTACGATACCTATGACATGTTTTTATCTCTATGTTTTATCGACAGATAAATCGTAACATAGGAGAAAACATTGTAACAAAGATCTAGAAGATTCATCTAAATATCTAATCAACGGTGTCGATTTAAAGAAACAGATTGTAAGGTTTTTTTTCCCATTTTGAAAAGCACCAATTATACTTGTTTGTATTATTATAGATGTTATTATCATAATTATATTGTATATTTTATAGTTGGCAATAAATAGTTGTACTAATTCCATAACCTTAAATGCTTTTTATAAGATAGTAATAATTTAATAAATAAAGAGATATTCCGTTTTTACATTTTGTTTTTTTTAAAGACCAGTCATTTTGATTGGTTTTGGTAGAAGTAGGTAGGACAAAAAATTTACTCGTATTCTGTGTAAGTCGTTTAAAAATAAAATTCGTTTTATACAATCTTTACTTAACCCTGCAAAAGTTATTGCACCATTTCGGGAAAAAAAATGTAACACGAAATAGGAATTTTATAATAAAATTGCAAAACCAGTCATTTTGACTGGTGCGGTAGTTCTAGTGTTAAGTTAAAATGCATTCATAATTGTCGGTGTGTGCGATATTATCGGAGCTTCCTAAATTTTTTTTTTCTTTCTTTTTTCTTATTTTTTCTTTTTTTTTTGTGTAAAAAATAAATATACGATATAGATTACTTTTGTGTCTTATATAATAAATATACGAGATAGATTATTTTCGCATTATTATTATTATTATTATTATTATTATTATTATTTTATTATGATGATGAATTTGTTCTTTCGTTCGACGATGCATAATTTTTAATCGTATGATTTATTAAACGATCAATTAATTTATATTTATGCTTCGCGGCACTTGATATTATTTGGATTGTTTTGGTATACAAATTAGGTGCTCGTGAACCAGAAGACAGGCCAATGACACGTAGGCCATCATTTCGCTCGGTGAAACCGATGTTACCGTACGAGGTTGGCCCCGAGGAGGAGAAGATTATTAACATGGATCCAACACCGGTCGCTGTGGTCCAACAGACAGTAACGCAATCGCCTGTTTTGATACCTGACGAGGAAAGACGTTCCAGGCGTAGAGGATCACAGTTGTGAGATTTTAGAAATTTACTATATCTCAAATTAGAATACGTTTCTTTTTAGTCTATTTTTATTATTATTATTATTATTATTATTATTTTTCTTTTTTCTTTCACCTGTTTATGCATCTTCGAGTCTCCATTCGTTGATCAGTTTTTATTAATTTTTTTGATTTCAATCGTAAAACGAAACCTCAAAAACTTGCAGATCTCTTTTGCAGATCTCAGCTGTCCAAAATTAAAAATTTTCTACACCCTAAATTAGAATGCATTTCTTTTTTTATTGTTATTATTATTTATTTTTTTTTTTTTCTTTACTCGTTTATGCATCTTCGAGTCTCAATTTCTTAATCAATTTTTCTGAATGCTTTTTATTTCAATCGTTAAAAGGAACCTCAATAACTGCAGTTTCTTTGTAAATTCTTTTTCTTTTAAATTTTTATTAGAATATATATGTACATATATATATATATATTTTTTTTTCCCGTTTGCATTTACGAATCTCTATTTATTAACAAATGTCGTGCATTTCAAAATTGAATTTCGAATATTATAGATATTAAATGTTTAATTGAATTTTGTATTAAAAATTACTTTTACCTCCATCTCGATTTATCAATCATTTTTTTTCCTCTTTTATATACACATATAAATATATATTTAATCGTCAAAATCCTTTTTTCTATAGATCGAATCCTATTATATAGATCATCTTAGACTTCCATAGAAGTCTACGTGTTCTACGATAAATATAAAAAAATAATAAAATAATAGAAAAATTTAAGACATTGCGCGACTAGAATCTATAATATCCAATAAATCTGACCTTTCATACACACACACACACACACACACGAACACGAAGACGAACACAGATATGTGCGTTCGTATTTTATAAAAGAAATATAAAATGTCTTTCTAGGCCAGACATAAACGCGATAAGGGCACTGACATCAGCTCCAGGATCAGTCAAAGCCGCACAACCAGCTGCCGTCAGCAGAGTCACTGCAGACGAACGTGACTTACCTAGACAAGGTAGTCTCGTTGATGGGGAGGGCATTAAAATTGTTATTCATGACGTCGACAGTGATCTAGGTACGTTACGATAGCGACTCAATACAATATCTATCGATTCATAAATGTTTTCTTTTTTCTTTTTATCGTTGACAAAAAATTTTTTAACGATCGATCGATCGATCGTTTTTAATTACTCGACGATAATTTAATAATTTATTGTTCGACGATAATCGATAATTATTTATTTATTTATTTAATTATTTTTTCTTTCTTTCTTTTTGTTTTTCATCGAATAAAATTCATTATAAGATTTCTTTTTCTTTTTTTTTTTTTTTTTTTTTTTTTTTTTTTTTTTTTTTTTTTTTGATAGGATCGAAAATTCGTCGAGCGATCACACGTTGTACGAATCTTGCGAATAGTTTCGTTAATCCATACCCCGTAAGATTCGCGAATTAATTGATATCGATTATTGATAAATCGTACAAATCATGTGTAATTTCTATCGGATCGTATTAATTATTGCAACATTATTTATTAATTCGCAATCAATCGATGAAGTATATACGATTAAAATTTATAAACGTCGTAGATAGAATTACGCTAATGCTACATTAAAGCTTAATGAAACGTGAGAGTGAAAAAAGTAAAAAAAAAAAAAAAAACAAAGAAAAGGAAAGAAAAAATAATTAAATGAAATTTGTCGAACGATAAATACATTTGCTTTAATCGATGAATCACCGATCCGATTGATTAGCGAAGATTGTCTTTAACGTTGCGCGATGAAAAAGGAAAAAGAAAAAGAGAGAGAGAGAGAGAGAGAGAGAGAGAGAGAGAGAGAGAGAGAGAGAAGGGAAAAGAAGAAATAAGAAGAAAGTGAATGCAATTTGTTCGAAAAAAAAAATATATATATAAGAAAAATAAAAATAAAAGAAGAAATAAAACAATAAAATAAAAGAACCATGCAACTTAAGGTAAAACTAAAAGTTAATTTTATTGAGCGAATAAATGCGTAGCAGATAAATATATCGTGACAAGAGATGGAATCGACGTTAGGTCCAAAATCGCCTTTACGCTAGATCAAGCAGAAATCATCGGGTCTGTTGTAAAGAAGGAAAGAAAGTAAAAAAAGAAAAAAAAAAAAGAAAAGATCCAAATCCATCGACACTACTCTCTCTCTCTCTCTCTCTCTCTCTCTCTCTCTCTTTCTCTTTCACACACACACACTCATTCATTTTCTCACTCTCTCCACGATCATCTCTCTCCTCTCCTCTCCTCTATCGTCGCGCCTCTAACATTGAAAAGTTCTCTTGCCTTTCATTTTCACGCTCGATCAATTCCGTTTATTAAATTGCGAATTCCATTTTTTTTTTTTTCTAAATTCTAATATCTCCGATCGAATAATATTACGAACGCATAATCGCATAATCCAATATGTTAAAAGTCGAAAGATTTTGGTCTAACGATGAGAAAAAAAAAATAAATAAAAAGGAGAAAAATAATATCGGAGAAAGATTTAGAAATGATTTGTTTTACGTCGTTTCGCGTCGAAATCGAATTTAGAGATTACTTTTGTTTAAAAATTTACAAGAAAATTACATCGGATATCGTCATTGCGTCACTGTGCATAATTTTTTCTTTCGGGTCAAGCCAAAGCGTGATGTGTAATAACGTAAATCGTGAGCGGCTAAATAAAAAGTCAAAACAAGGGAAAAGAAGAAAAAAAGAGAAAAAAAAAAAAAAAACAGAAAAATTTATTCATTTTGTATCGTATCAAATGAATTTTTTATTATTAAGCCATTGTCTTCGAATCATCGTTTCATATCTGTCCGATCAAAAACAAATAATTAAATAATTAAATAAATAAATAAATCGATCGATCGATCGATCGATAGAACCACAAACGAAAGACGAAGTTCGTGAAAATTAGATTGCATTTAAAACCAAATTAGATACCACACACACACACGCGCGCGCGCGCGAGCGTACGCATTTGAAATCGATCGAACACATCTTTCGTCCGCGACGAAAAAAAAGAAAAAGGACATAAAGAAAGTGTAAGTACGAGCGTCGGAAGGACCAATAAAAACGTTTGTACTTACCCAAATCAAAAAGAAAGAAAAAAAAGAAGAAAGAAAGATAGAAAGATAGAAAGATAGAAACATCCTAACGTGTATATCCTTATTTTACAGTGCCACGATTGAACACGAAAAGAAGAGTGATGCTGAAGAGAGATCCGGTCATGGACAAAGGACACAGAAGTGAGTATATACATAAACACATATATACATACATATGTGTATATATATATATATATATATATATATACACACACACACACACATGAGTTTGTCCTCTTTCTCTCTATCTCTCTCTTTCTCTATACGACGAAATTTAATTACTATCTCGCAATCATTGAGAGAACGGAACGGAACAGAGCAGACCAGAGCAAAGCAAAGCAAAGCAAAGAAATAAAGAAAGAAAGAAAGAAAGATAGTAAGCTTTAGCGTAGGACGAGGGAAAAACTAATCGGATAAAAAGAAAATCTTCCCTGGGTAATATCGGAAATGGTGCCGTATAAAGAATACCCATTTTCCACTTCCGAAACTCCACAATTTCCAACGAGCGCGTTCGCCTCCTATTCGCCTTTTGTTAGATTCGTTTGGATAAAAAAAGAAAAAAAAAAGAAGAAGAATAAAACAAGAATAAAAGAGAGAGAGAGAGAGAGAGAGAGAGAGAGAGAGAGAGAGAGAAAATCTGTGGGTAAAGAGAAAAAGAAAGAGAGAGAAAGAGGAACAAGAGAGAGAGAGAGAGATAGATACATAGATAGAAAGAAAGAAAAGAGAGAGAGAGAAAGAGAGTAGTGCCGCAACATTGGTTGTACAAGGCGAATGAAAAAGAGAGAGATAGAGATAGAGATAAAGATAGAGAGAAAGAGAGAGAGAGAGAGAGAGAAAGAGCTAAAAGTGAGAACAGTGTCGCAACATTGGTTTTACAAGGAATGAGAGAGAGAGATAGATAGATAGATAGATAGATAGAAAAAGAGAGCGAGAGAGAGAGAGAGAGAGATAGATAGATAGAAAGAAATAAAAAGAAAAAGAAGGAGAACGTGGCTGAATGTGCAGTGAATAATAAATGTCAGTCGCACGCCTACACTCCAACTCCTATTACTACCCCAACCTACCACCACCATCACCACCACCATCACCAACACCAACATCAACTTCACCATCCCTCTCTCACGTATATTATCAACGTACGCACGCACCTACGCACTTACGCAACTACGCAACTCACGTTGAGAACCACTTTACAACGTTACAACCTTACTTTACTTACCCTCTCCAGACAATCTACTACCCTTACTGTGTTAAGGGATAGATGTCTTTCTCTCTTCTCCGGTAAGAGCGTTCTTGTGTCCTACGGTATTTTAAAACTAAATTCGTTAGCAACAACGCGAGACCGTGTTTAGTACGAAACGTTTTCTTTTAACCACACGTTCACGTTGTATGTGGTGGGGGAGCGGGTGGATTACGTAGAAAAAAACGAATACTAAACGAAAGAAAATAACGACGACAAACGACGACAACGACGACGACGACGACTACAACCAAATAAATGAAGAGAAAAAGAAAATAAACTAAAAATAAAAAGAAATAAATTCTCGTCGAAATGGAAGCATCGTTGATTTCTTTTTCTTTTCTTTTCTTTTTTTTTTTTTTTTGTTTCTACGATCAATACGAATCGAAAAATATAAAATAAAATAAAAACGAAAGAGATCGAACTTATATATATAACTTATAATACGTGAGATTACGAGTGACCACGAAAGTCGATCGATCTCTTTCGAAACATTGAACGAGCTAAGTCTCCTTTTTATTTGTTTATTTTTTTTTTTTATATTTATTTATTTATTTATTTTGTTCCATTCTTTCTCTCTTTATCTCTCTCTCTCGTTTTCCTCGAAAACGTAAAACTCTCGATAAAGAGGGTAAATTGATTTTTAAAATAGACTTATCACTGGAACTACCGCACCGATCAAAATGACTGGTTTTACAATTTCAATATTAAATTCCTATTTCTAGTTACATTTTTTTTCCGAAATGATGCAATGACTTTTGCAGGGTTAAGTAAAGGTTGTATAAAACGAATTTTATTTTTAAACGACTTACACAGAATACGAGTAAATTTTTTGTCCTACCTACTTCTACCAAAACCAGTCAAAATGACTGGTCTTTAAAAAAAACAAAATGTACAAACGGAATATCTCTTTATTTATTAAATTATTACTATCTTATAAAAAGCATTTAAGGTTATGGAATTACTACAACTATTTATTGCCAACTATAAAATATACAATATAATTATGATAATAACATCTATAATAATACTAACAAGTATAACTGGTACTTTTCAAAATGGGAAAAAAGCCTTACAATCTATTTCCTGAAATCGACACCGTTGATTAGATATTTAGATGAATCTTCTAGATCTTTGTTACAATGTTTTCTCTTATGTCACGATTTATCTGTCGATAAAACATAGAGATAAAAACATGCCATAGGTATCGTAACTACTGGCTCATTGTTACAATATTTTCTTTTATGTCACAACTTATCTGGCAATAAGACATAAAGAATCATAGCCACAGGTAACATAACATACTAATCGATGTACGTTTCACGCGATCATTCTGTGTATCACAGTCGTTGGAAGTGGATCTAATTTATTGTAACTTAACGATATTTTACAATTCCAAAAAATGGCGAGACGTATAAAAACCTCAAAACTTTTCCTGAAATTAAAAAATATTCCACCGAAATGTTCCGATATCGAGTATGAAGATAGTGAATTGAAAGAAAATGAAATACTTTATAGTGAGAATAGTGATAATGAGATTGTAGACAACGAACAAACAAATTGAGGAGTTCTCGAATAGTGAATTAGAAAGTATTATTATAGATGTTATTATCATAATTATATTGTATTTTTTATAGTTGGCATTAAATAGTTATAGTAATTCCATAACCTTAAATACTTTTTATAGGATAGTAATAATGTAATAAATAATAAAAAAAATATTCTGTTTTTACGTTTTTTTTTTTTTTTAAGACCAGTCATTTTGACTGGTTTTGGTAAAAGTAGGTAGGTTTGTATTTCGGTAGTTCTAGTGTTAAGAACCTTTGGTCCGCCCTGTTTATTAACGCGATACGTGAATGTGCGTGTTTATACGGGTGGAGGTTTCGAAGTGGATAAAGATTTTCATTTAATCGAATGACGATGTACTTTTGTTCGCTTCAAGTAGGTAAAAAGAAAAGAAAAATAAATAAAACGTATTATTCGATCAGGCGTGTAACTATCGTTCTCGAGGAGTATATAAAGACAATAATTTTGGTCAGAAGGTAGTTTTGTTCGCGTCAAGTAGATAAATACTACGATTTCGTAGGTACTTGGTACTACATATCCGTGTACGAATCTGTGTGTATGAAGTGGTTAAATGGACCTCTTACTATTTGGTTAAACAACTAATTCGAGCGTGCTCGTAAGTGTGTGTAGTTTCGTACGACAGTGTGTAGATAAGGAGAGAAATGATTCGGTCGGACGTGTAATTTATTCGACAAGTAGATTAGGGTCTATTGGGATTTTCGTTAAACGTCTAACACACGTATATTTATCGAAAAGACAGATAAAGGAAAGGGACTGTGCGATTTAATAATCGTCAAATGTACACACATTTGTTTTTGGATGGAATTATATAGTAGCTGAAGATTATTAACGAGTTGGACGTAGTTTTATATGACTGAATAAATAAGATCGTTGGTTTGATTTCAGGCATGTACATTTATTTATAGGATAGGATAAATGTAAACCTTGATTTGTTTTCGGTCAAATATAATTTATATTTGTGTATATATATTATTTATATCACATATACAGGGTGTTTCAGTTAAAGGAGTCCGCCTATAATTATACGTAACATTATACTATTATATATATATATATATATATATATATATATATATATATATATATATATATTAACTATTCATAACATACTTCTTTTTAAACCATTAAAAGTATGAAAAAAAAACAAAGAAAATATTTAGTCGGCCTCCCTTTAGCTGAAACACCCTGTGTATATATATATATATATATATATATATATATATATATATATGATAAGTAAATAAGGACATTGATTAGATCTGACTAACTACGTTAATATAAGAATTTAAATAAATACCTCGATTTGTGTTCGGTATAATAATATAGTTTCGATTTGTCGTACATTTTTACGAAACGTCGGAAGAAATAATTAAAAGATTACAAATTTTTCGATTGACTTTTTCAATTTAGTATCGCGAAAAGTCACTTTTCCAAAAGTGAACTTTCGTCTTTTTTAAACGATGGAAAAATAAAAAGACAAGAAAAGAAAATATATATATATATATATAAAATTAAATTTCTACAATTCTTCTAAACAATTTTTTCATGACGTCGTTAGTAAAAAAAAAAAAAAAAAAAAAAAACAAAAAAAATATAAAAAGAGAGAGAGAGAGAGAAAGAGGGAAAGAAAACGTTTTTCCTGTAAACGTTATTTCAGACGGAGTTAAAAAAGAGATTAAAAAAAAAAGAAAATATATATATATATATTTATATATATATATATATATATATATATATATATATATATATATATATATATATATATATATATATATATATAGAGATACAGAGAGAGATAGAGGGAGAGAAATAATAAGATGGAAAAGTGGGGAATAATATTATGCAGAAGAGAGAGAGAGAGAGAGAGAGAGAGAGAGAGAGAGGGGTTGGGAGAGAGAGAGAAGGAGACAGATGTCGAGTCTCAAACAGATGTTTCGAGCTGTCGGCAACAGGTATCACCGTGTTAGCCATTGTAACCCACCAACCACGCTACGAAAGTAATCGAGATCACCCAAGAAAGCTTTCCGTGAAATTACATTTGGCTCATTCTCTCAGACATGCACACAATCTCATTTTTTTCATCTCATTTCTCTCATCTCTCTCTCTCTCTCTCTCTCTCTCTCTCTCTCTCTCTCTCTCGTTCGCTCGCTAACTCTTTCCATTTGTCTGTCTCTGTCACTTTTTCTATCCTTTTAAAACAAACGAAACTTTTCTAGAAGACAGCGGTTGTACTCAGCAACGTAATTAAGAATTTTTCTCGCCTAAACTCAAATCTCTCTCTCTCTCTCTCTCTCTCTCTCTCTCTCTCTCTCTCTCTCTCTCTCTCTCTCTCGGACTTTTTTAATCGTCTTTGTGGTACTATTCACTCATTCTATAACACGCTTTAACATTCTCTCTATGCGGTCGTCTCTCTCTCTCTCTCTCTCTCTCTCTCTCTCTCTCTTTTTTGTATTTCATTTCTCTTTTTACTGAGATAAACCGCGTAATCGAGAGTTTATTGGACACCGACTCGCATAAATCTTTTTATTATATATATATATATATAAATGTCTTTGTGCGCGAGGAAAATTGCAATCAACGGTACGTTAAATTATAATGAAAAAGGGACGTTTATGTGTGTTTTTTTGCGTGTACGGTGTGCGTGTGCGTTCGCGCACGCGTATTGCCAACGTGTTTGTATCCGCGATGTGTGTTCTAAGGCAAAAAAAAAGGAGAAAGAAAGAAAGAAAGAGAGAGAGAGAGAGAGAGAGAGAGAGAGAGAGAAAAGGCCGAACGCGCTTCGTTTGTCATGGAAATGAACATTGAAATTCTACCTAAGTCTAGACTTCGTTTTGTCATTTAGTTTTTATTTATTTTGTTTTGTTTCATTTTATTTTACTTTCTGTCTCATTCCTTTCCTTCCTTCTTTTTTTGCTTTTGTTTCTATCTCTCTTTTTTTGCTTCATCTCTCTCTCTCTCTCTCTTTGATCCCATATTTATCTCCAATTTATTGTGATTATTATTATTATTATTATTATTATCTATTTTCGTGTCTTGTCGTATATAAATGTGTGTGTTTGTGTGTTTAAAAAAAAAAGAAGAGAAAGAAACGGACCCCTCGTTTCTCCTGCAAATATTAATTTTCAAAAGTTAATATCAAATTTCTTTAATCGTCAAAAAATTTTCAAGCCTGTGGCTTTTGTTAGCTAACACTTTGCTATTTCACTATTGTTACAAATTACTTGTTGTTGTTGTTATTGTTATTATTATTATTATTATTATTATCATTATTTTTATTATTATTTTTATTGTTATTATTATTATTATTATTATTATTATTATTATTATTTTTATGTTTATTATTATTATTATTATTTTTATTGTTATTATTATTTTTATTATTATTATTATTATTATTATTATCTATTTTTGTCGTACAGTATAGGTTTCTTGTTATTGCATATCACATTAAAGAATTGAAACACTTCGGTTGACGATGATCGATAACATTTTCGTCGTCTTCGTCGTCGTTATGGAAAGTAATATAAACACCCGATATATAGATATATTTATTTTCCAACTTAGCGATACGTAATATCGTAGCAAAGATCGATGGACACATGATTCGAGTAATATTAATAATAAAGATATTAACTTTTTTATTTTTCCATAGTCGTCCAATAGTATGATTTCCCTCTATGTACCTCGCAATGGGAAGGACATTGCGACGATTTGAAATGCAATTCTACCTTTTTTGTTTCCTTCTTTTTTTTTCTTTTTGGTTCGTTCGTTCGTTGTTCAATTTTTTCCACCTCAAAGAATTTTGTACCATTATACATACGTACGTAAAGATTCAATCTCATTTATTATTTATTCGATCACAAGAATTATATTGCAAAGAAAATTTTTAGAGATTATCGATTGGTTGTCTCGTGGTCGAACAGTTTATTTATATCATGACAGATTTTTTGACGAAAAGGATAAAGCTTTTTATTTTATTATTCAATACATACGTAAAAATATATATATATATATATTCATATACGTACGTATATTATCATTAAATTATTATTGATCGTTAAAGTAAAATGAATTTTTACGTGATATCAACAATGATAATTCCTACAATCGTTTTACTACAATGCGTTATGTACATCGAACTGAATCGACGAAGTTCATTCAATTGATCGTAAATAAATAAATAAATAAATAAACAAACAACTCCAACACTCATACGCACACACACACATATACATACATACATACATACATACATACATACGTATACACAAAAAACAAAGGCTCTGATTTTTTCATGATAAACGATCGCCCAATAGTAATAAAAATTTACACCGATAGAAAAGAAAGCGATCCCTGAAGTATCCCCCCAATTCATTCATCTTTCGATTCACCCTTCTAGCTCTCTATTATTTATATTCTCTCTTTCACACACACACACACACACACACACACACACACACTCTCTCTCTCTCTCTCTCTTCTCATTTATCTCTATCTTTTTGGATTTTTCTCTTAACATCCTTACCGACACCTTCATCCCAACGTAATTTCGTGATCCGGCTTAAGCCACTGTACCACCATCCTAGAGGCTAAAGGTGAAACGTCGGGTGAAATGGTCGTTCTGGTCATTCCCTTTTGTCGTATAAGGTCGAGACGAC
>OU427001.1:5448264-5490764 GCA_911387935.1 Dolichovespula saxonica
TAGCAAGGACCACAAATCCTGCAAGCTAGAGAGATAGAGATAGAAAGAGATAAAGAGAGAGAGAGAGAGAGAGAGAGAGAGAGAGAGAATACTCTAAATCGATTTTACCTACCGTACACCCACACATACACGCATATATATATACATATATATATCTATATATGTTTATATATATATATTAACGTTCGAACGTAGTACAATAATAACAATAACAACAATAATGATACTAATCAATTGATCGGACGAAACTATCGACGATCGGTAAAATAAAGTAATTAATTTTTAATGTACTTATAGAATATTGTTATTTATTATTATTATTATATTTATAGGATAGTATAATTGTTTCCTTTTATACATATACCCATAATCTCTCTCTCTCTCTCTCTCTCTCTCTCTCTCTCTCTCTCTCTCTCTCTCTCTCTCTCTCTCTCTCTCTCTCTCTCTCTCTCTCACTAACCGTAGATTGTGTGGAGGAGGGACAATAGAAAAAAATATAAAATAAGTAAAATGAAAGAAAGAAAAACGAAAAAAAAAAAAGAATAAAAGTAATGAAGGCTCCCGTTGAAACACGAGAGGATATATATCGTTCATCAACTTGTGTTACAGCACGTGGTTTTGGTATGAGAGTTGTGGGCGGGAAAACAGGACTTGACGGTCGTACTTTCGCATATATCGTTTGGACCGTTCCCAGTGGTCCAGCTGAACAAGCCGGACTCAAGCAGGGCGATAAGGTACATCACTGAGATATACTCCATCTTTTATATATATATATATATATATATATATATATATATATATATATATATATATATGTATATACGTATATACGTACATTTACCTATCCTCTTCTCTCACTATAATTTATATACGTATATAGATATGTATATAACCTATGTATATAAGTACGTAACTACGCGTCTATATGTTTCTTAAATCATTATATATATATATATATATATATATATATATATATATATATATATATATATATATATAATGATATATATATATATATATATATATATATATACTGGGACGTGAAGGATGAAAAAATATGTTTATAAAATATTTATATATATATATATATATATATATATATATATATATATATTGGGACGTCAAGGATAAAATTCGTAATTAATACATTTAATTTGCCTTTTTTCTCTACAAATTTCATCCCTGACGACCAAATATATGTATATGCACTACGTTTATGCACATTTATGCATGAAACTCTACCGATCGAATCGCGTAAGAATTTTTTTCTTTTTTTTTCATTAGAAACGTATATCTATCCTTAAACATTGTTTTTTTTTTTACTATTGCTTTTTCCTTTTTTTTTTTTTTCTTCTTTTCTTCGTATCCGATAGAATATTTAATAACGATCGATAAATCGTAATAACGACGACGATCTTTTTCGTATGATTTACGAAAAGGGGGGAAAAAAATATTAGACCAAAAATGATCGCGTCGAAAGTTCATAAATTAATTTCAACGATCGATTATTGCTTCTCGATAATTCTTTTTTCTTTTTTCCCCGCCAATGCTAGCGATCACAGGCTCGCAATTTTGCAATATTCGTTCGTGATTCGACGTTCCGAAAGAAAAAAATATTTTTCTTTTTACGTGAAAAAGCTTTGAAGGAGAAAATAAAGAGAATAATTTTTTATATTAAATTTTTTATATACACACCCAAAAACTTTCGACCACAATCACTCGGTACATTCGTAAATGAATCTATGTATTCCATTTGTTTTGTCTCTTAAATTTCTGAAGGAATTTTATTGTTAAAAGAAAAAAAAATATATATATATAGAATTTGTGTTGAGACAGAATAAAAAGAAAAGGGTTGTCGAATAAGTTTCGTGAATCGATTATTGATTCCTTTTCTCAATCAATCTTTTTTCTTTTGTTTTTTTTTCTAAAAGTCAGAAAAGGAATTGTATTCTTTTTTTTTTTAATATTCATTGGATGGTACAAATTATTATTATTTTTATTATTATTACTATTATTGTTATTATTATTATTATTATTATTATTATTATTATTATTATTATTATTTGTATGTAAATAAATTTTTACAGGTATTGGAGTGGTCAGGTGTGTCCTTGATCGACAAAAGCTTCGAGGAAGTTGCACAGATAATCGAACGTACCGACGATATAGCAGAGCTCATCGTCGAACATGCTACGGACATGTAAGTATTTCAACGATGAACGATATCGATGTGTAAATATATGTATATTTGTGTAAGAAAAGAGAGAAAGAAATTTTGTTCGAACGAAAACCAAAAAAAAAAAAAAAAAAACGATAAAAACCCCCAAAAAAACGCGTCATTATTATTTTCGATGTGATCACAGTGTAGGTGATTTATTGGACGATCCTGGAATGATATCGTCGTCCGGAAAAACATCCGGCATGGGCCTCCTAATGGGTGAGTAGAGAAGAAAAAAACAAATAGAAAGAAACATAAATCAGAAAAACGAAAATTAGAAAAGAGATTTGGAAATCGTTGTCCACGTGAACGTGTAGAAAACTCGAGTAGAGAGAAAAAAAATCGAAGGACAGTTAGCTGCGATTCTTTCGAAGAAAAAAAATATATAAATGAATAGATAAACTATATGTAACTATATATAAAATATAATAGAAAAAAGAAAAAGAAATAAGAAAAGGTAAAAAAAAGAAATCTTGAAATATCAATTTATATCAATTTATATCAATTATGTTTAATAAATAATAATTCATGATCGAGATTTTCTTTTTTCTTTTTTTCTTTTTTTGTTTCAAGATAGAATACTTTCCGACTTTTGTTTTTTTTTTTTTAATATATACGTATTTAGGTATTTTTTTATATATTATATGTAGGTATTTTTTTTTTTTTTTTCTTATATTTATAACAAAATGTTGAAATATTTTTCAGAAACTGAAACGGACAAAACACCGTCCTCACCGACGCGCAGGAAACTGCCAAAAACGCCGGTATAACGAGTTATTAAATTAACATCTACACGTGACCGTCTCTCTCTCTTCTCTCTCTTTTTCTCTTTCTCTAAATCCCGCACAATCTACACTCATACGTCAACAATGACAGTAACAATACCAATACTAACAATAACAACAATAACAACAACAACAACAACAACAAATATTAACAATTACAAATAACAATTAAAAATAATAATAATAATAACATAACAATAACAATAACAATAATAATAATAATAATAGACGAGCTCGTTCCGTAAACTCCAAGATAAATATAACAAATAATATATATATATATATATTTATAAATATATATGTATGTGTATGTATATATATATTTGTAAATATATAAACATATATTATTAATAATTGAATCAACAACAAGAAAGATAATCAAACGAAAAGAATAGAAACTTAAAAAGACAAAAGAGAAAAGATTAGAGCGAAAAAAATTACGAGATTTGAAAGAAAGAAAGAAGGAAAGTGAGAAAATTCGGGAAAAAGATTTAAACGGGAATATAAAAACAAACGAACGAACGAATGGCAAATGATTAAAATGAGCAAAATGAAGGATGATGCCCCCCAAAAAAAAGAAAGAAAAGAAAAAAAAAAAAGAAGGGGTGAAATATAAACCGCAGCGAACGGGGATGAAGAGACATTTACAAAATTCGATATATATTTCTTCGACATTATTTCAATGTGTATATATATATATATATACACAATACACACTAGCACACAAAACCTATTTACGTACACATACGTAAGATTGTATAAACGCATATATGCAAAAAAAATGTGCATATACATTGACACACCGGATAAACATTGTATAACGCGCGCGCGCGTGCGATAAGCGTTCAGAAAATATTATAAAACATACATACATAATATACATATTACATATTATATATTACATATTACATATTACATATTACATATTACATATTACATATTACATATTACATATTACATATACATACTTGTAACGTTATAAGATTAGAATAACGATATGCGTCCTGCATGTCTCTGCCGGTTACATATCTTTATATGTTTTACATATATACATACATACATATATATATATATATATATATGTGTGTATATATATTATTTAATATTATTATATGTGCACTCTCGATCGAACCGGCAAAACGTGCATTATTGTCTTCTCCCAATTATTGTCACGTATTGTATCGTATATAACACTATACGTACCATATGTATATATGTGTGTAATTTTTTTTCTCTTCTCTTTTTTTTTATTCTCTATCTCTTTCTTTCCCTGTTAATCTTCTCGTCTTGTGTCATATCGTTTTCGATTTATTTGTCGTTTCCTTATTTATTTATTTGACGTTAAATTTGTTCGTTCGTTCGTTCGTTCGTTCGTTCATTCGTTCATTCGTTCATTCATGTAATCCTCGAGGCGAATAATAATTCTTATAAATGTCGTCTTTTTAAACGTAACGCGTTTGTCCTAACGATCGATGTTTCCTGGAAAAAGAAATTCATCCAGAAAATTCTGTCTCGACGTAACCTCTCTGACCTCGTTTGCGTCTATTTCCACGTAGAAAAAGACAACCCACTACTATCCTACGAATAATATTTCTCACGTAGGACAAATGTACATACTTTAGGCGTACATATACGTTACGTACGTCTATAAAATGTATGTACGTGTATATGGACGCGCGAGCGCGCGCGTCTCTGTGTGTGTGTGTGTGCCATTTTAACGAACATCGAAGTACGCGCAATGGATTATCAAAATTATCGGTTCGGGGATGGTACAGTCCGCGATTTAATTTTATCGATCGTTTAATTAAAGAGAAAAAAAAATATTTTTAACTGAAAAAAAAAAAATACGATCGAGGAAATTCGAATAATTATTATTAGAGCTCTTTGTTTAAAAATCATTCTTATTATTTTTATTGCTATTATTATTATTATTTTTTTTTTTTTTTTTTTTTTATTATTATTATTATCGCGATAGTGAATGTGTCTGTTCCATTTGAGTAATTTCGATTCTCAAATACTGTACATTTCAATTAGGTTAAAATGGTACACGCCATCGTATACGTACGACGAGACAACGGAGATATCCTTTCTTTTGATTTCTTTTCCTCTCCTTATTCTTCTTTCATTCGTTCTCTCTTTTTAAAGTATCATTTTTTTTGTCGTATCGTTTCTTTTCCTTCTTTTTTTTTTTTTTTTTTTTTTTAGCGCATTACAACTGATGGACGATCTCGTCGTGATAAGACATTAATTTAGACAAGATTATTCTATAAACGACGACAATCCAGAATATATTTATTATCTACGGTAGAATTTCATTCGCGATGAGATACAATTTACATACGTACATGCACACCGGCTGCACGTTGCAGTTTCGAATGGAATTTCTTAGGTTAAGAGAAAGAAAAAGAAAAAAGAAAAGGAAAAAAAAAAGTAATGAATTAAAAAAAAACCAGCAGGTTTATGAAAAATTTCGAGGTAAAAGCTGTCCTGTATGAATTCGCGTCGTATAGGCGGAGGGGGGAGGGGAATGGAGGTGGGGAGGGGAATGGAGGTGGGGAGGGTACGTGTGTCGTTAGAGAAATGAAAGAAACGAAGAAAAAAAAAGGAGAAAAGAGATGAAGAAAAAAGAAGAAGTATTTCTTGGGTTAAAAAAAAAAATGAAAAAAAAAGAATTAAAAAAAAAAAAAAAAATATTTATGAAAAGTTTCCCGAGAATGTGTCTGTATGAATTTTCTCCATATATGGAAGTGTGTTTTCTTTTTCTTTTGTAAGAAAAAAGAAAAAAAACGGAAGGAAGAGAAAAGAGGAAAAAACAAAAAAATAAACAAAAAAGAAAAGTCCCTAAGAAATTCTTCGCTCGACCCGTTGTTTCTGGCTGGTAAAAAAAAAAGAAAAATAAAAAAAAAGCGAAAAAACAAGACAGAAGCTTTCGTACAATCAACCGTAGAGATGAGTCGTGCGTTGTCTCTCTCTCTCTCTCTCTCTCTCTCTCTCTCTCTCTCTCCTTCTTTCTCTCTCTCTTTCTCACGCACACACGCACTCACACACACATACACTCGCTGAATCCCTTCGTGTATCCTCCTCTCTCTCTCTCTCTCTCTCTCTCTCTCTCTCTCTCTCTATCTGTCTCTCTCTCTCTCTTTTGTGTCATATGTATTGAAACTCCCTCGAATAACTTCAATGTTTTTGCCCGACGTGATAGCGAAGAAATTGAGTTGAAAGAGACACCCGCACGACGAGTTTAGAATAAACAATTTTCAGCTTCGAGCGAGCGTGTAAGAATGTGTGTTAAATCTAGAAGAAGAAAAAATAAATAAATGAAACCAGAGAAGTAAAAGAAATAAAAAAGAAATACGTATTTAAGAAAAAAAAAGAATAATCTATATAATAACTTTATATATATATATATTTATAGTATGATAATGCATATATAATATGATGAAGGGTATAAAGATTGCTTTTTATTGTTTCCTTTTATATACATGTATACATAGATATACATACATACATATATATATTTATGTGTACGTGTATATGTATTTATCGATATATAAGTATATTTATTTATTTATTTATTAAATATTCATTATTATGATTATTACTGTCATTATTATTAATATTGTACATATTAAATGATTGTATAATTTATATATTAATATTTATATTCAATATTTTTTTTTTTTTTTTTTTTTTTATAAATTCATACAAAAATATAATAGTGCAGTATATGATATATAGTATCGGGTGATACGTGACGATTATTTATTTATTTATTCTCTTTTCGTATATTTTTTATTTATTTTTGTTTTTGGATCGTTGGAGGCCAGAGAGAGAGAGAGAGAGAGAGAGAAGAAATCTAGTAATAAAAATAATAGGAAAAAAAAAAAGGGAAAAGAAAACAGAAAAGTTTTTAATTCACTTTGAATCACAATGCTTCGCCTATGTGTCCTATGTGTGTTTGTTATTAACTGCAAAGAATTTGTTGCACGTTGCTCCGATGCAAAAGATGATAGCGCGCGTTCGTGAACGAGATGAAAGATTAGAACAATTAGAGAATTGAGGGAAGAAAGAGAGAAATAAACAAAACAAAAAAAAATAAAATTAAAAAAAAAAGATAAAATCAAAAAAGGTTATTTCAAGAATGAACGACGATAATCCGTACGAGCCGTGTTAAATTTTACTACCCGTTGGTTTACTTTTGATACGATTTGAAAGGTTACTTTACTTGGATTAAATATGATGGGGGGGGAAAAAAAATAAAAATAAACAAAACAGAAAAAAAAATATGGAAAGAAAAATTACTACGAAAGAAGGAAAGTATGATTTCGTGGATTTTTTCAAGGTCACAAATCTCTTTCTGTATTGGTATGAGAAGTGGGTCGTGACATAAAAAACCAAAAAAAAAAAAAAATTCCTACTTAAGCAATTTAAAGTCGAATTGAGTATTACGAATTTTTCAGTGGATATGGAGAGGTTCGTAGATTTTGAAGTTTGAAGATTTGAGCAAGCAACAAGTATATTTATACTTGAAAAAAAAAAAAATTATTACAGTATCTATTTTTATCGTAAAAGTAATAAAAAATACGAAATAGGATTTTTACTGATATTTTTTTGCTTCTTTCTTTTCTTATATATATATATTTAACAGAATATAATGAACAATATTTAAAAAGAAACACGAATATAGAATATAATGCATTTATATTTTATATTCGTCTTCGAACAACAATATTTTTTATTTTTTATCATTGCTATCTGTGCGTATACATATTTATATATATATATATATATATATATATATATATATATATGTGTTGCTTTAATTAATAATTAAACAATTGAATTTTTCAAATACGATCTAATAAACTTTTAAAAGATCTAATCACAAAACATATCAATTGAAAAAAATAATCACTCTCCATATCAATTGAAAAAAATAAATAAATAAACAAATCTTATCCTGCACGTACTCGGTGTACCTTATGAGCATTCGATATTTCGAAAAATCGAGATGAATTTGTCAACAAATTTAAAATACATTTTCGTATATGTTTTTTTTTTTTTTTCTACAGTCCGACATTTTCGAAACAAATTTCTGAATTGATAGATTTCTATCAACTTTCGCCATAACATGACACGCTTTACTACTTTCGCTCAGGAAAATCTACGAATAATTTCACGAAGTAGAGAAGATAAATTCAAAAAGAAAAAAAAAATGAAATAATAAAAAGAAAAAATAAAAGTATATATCTGAAAGAAACGAATGATAATAAAAAAAGAGTATAAACAAAGTGAAAGCGTTTGATAACAATCAACATAATTTCTTTTACACTTGGGCGTCGTGCAAATTTTCTAATTCCACATATTTTCCTCTTGTAAATAATAATGATAATGATGATGATTATGATAATAGTAATAATAATAATAATAATAATAACAACAATGTGTCGTGCGATAATTTCTACATACGAAAAGAATACTGTCATAAATATTTTTTGTATTAGAACCACTAAATTTATTTGAAAAAATAAGGAAAGAAAGAATATAATTGATCATTTCGAATCATTGTAATGATCGTAATTATGACACAAAGAATTTATTTTTTATTAATTAATTTATTTATTTAATATTATTATTATTATTATTTCTATTATTCCTATGTATATTATTATTGTTATTATTGTTATTATTATGTCTGTCTGTTTGTCTGTCTGTCTGTCTGTCTGTCTGTCTGTTTGTCTGCCTGTCTGCTCGTCTGTCTGTCCTTGTGTTTATGGAATTAATGATAAGAAAGAAGAAAAAAAAAATCTTAAGATAATCGTTACTTGTTCTGTGACTATAATATATATATATATATAATATATTTATATATATTAGAATGGTACAATCATTATTATTATATATACATAAATATATATATAGTATATACTATATATATATCACACACACACACACACACACACACACACACACATATTTACCTACGAATTTCTACCTTAACTTTCGATGTTGCAAAAGAAGAAAAAAGAACAATTAAAAACAGAACACCTAACGCAGATGAGTATATAACGTAATTAAAATATATATATATATAAATATATATCTACGTATCAGTGTATATGTGTGCGTGCGTGTGCGTGCGTGGGTGTTAGGTGTGTATGTTTATTGGTATATGTGCGTCTATCTCTCTCTGTTAGATTTGCGCGTGACAATGTATAGACGATGCAAGAGATTAATTAATCAATTAATCGATCAATTAATTGATCGATTGATTGATTATGATCGATAAGAAATCGTGTTTTAGACTCGGACACGAGGTAATATTAAAATGAATGTCTCTATTAGATATATAGATATAAACATTCTACGACTATGTGAATTATTATTTTGTAGATCTAACGAAAATAAAAAAAAAATATATATATATATATATAACAAAATAGATAACAGCATTTCATTTTCCGTTCTATTTGGAAAAACAAATATTTTCTTTCATTTTAATGTTACTTCTTTAAATGAAATCATTGCGATATTATTTGTCGTAGTTTATGTCGGTCGATTAAAAAAAAAAATAGAACGCATAAACGATGTCCACACGAGTTTGCATATTTTGCGAATATACTAATAATAATAATAATAATTATATTAATAATAATCAAATAGTAATAATGGTATATAAGAAGTAAACACGAAAATATTAATGTAAAAAAAAAAGCAGTAGTTGTTTCTCTTGTTTTTTGTTTGTTGTCACAAACACATACACACACACACACACACACACACACACACACGCACAGAGACAGCACACACATATGTGTGTGCATATATATATTTTTATTTTTCTTCCATTTTCCGACACACAATCGCAACGACGATTTTGTTCAACGGGGAATATAATTTATTCGATTAATAAAATAATTATCATATTTTAAATCCCGTTTAAAAAATTTGTATAATTTCCTAGTTGATATAAGAATATCTTTTGATAGATGATCGATCGAAACGTACGAGGACACTAAACTGGCATAATTTATTTTTATTCTTTTCATGCAATATTTTTTCGCGTATGAGTGTGCGTGTGTGTGTGTCCGTGTGAGAGAGAAAGAGAGAGAGAACGAATGTCACGCTTTTCACGTTGTTTTTTTTCTCTTCGAAAAAGAAAGACAGAGAGAGAGAGAGAGAAATATATATATATATGTATACATATATATCTATATACAAAAATAACAATATTAAAAGGACGACTACGAAGGAGGATGAGGAATAGGAGGAGAAGGAGCAGTCGAGCGAAAATGATTAAAAAACAAAACAAAAAAGGAATAACGAAAAAAATCAGACCAAAATTTATCGACAGAGAGGAGACGAGAGAGAAAAGTGCAGAAAAAAAATGAACAAAGAGAGAAAGATGATAAAAGAGATGATGGACGATTAGTGATGCAAGGGGGAATAGCGAGGAAGAAAAAAAACAAATTAATGGAAAAAGTGAAAGAACGAAAGAGAAATCAAATGAGAAGCAAAAATTAATTAATTAATTAATTGCGATGTCGTTAATAAACTTTCGTCTTGATTATCGTTATCGACAATAGAATCGGTCATCGCTCGTGTTGTAATTGCTTCTCATTCTTCCTTTTTTTTATTTTTTTATTATCATCATTATTATTACTATTATTATTATTATTATTATTTTTATTATACCTCAATGAATTTGTATTGTTCCGAATAAATAAATAATCGATTTCAATCAATTGTTTCACCGTCGAATTTCTCGCTTGCAACTTCCTTCGTCAGTTATGAATGTAATCTCTGACTCGGACTAAATAATCCTTCGAACGTTAACCGAGTTGGATTAGTCATTAAAAAGAAAAAAAAAAAAAAAAGAGAGAGAAGAAAGAAAAATACGAAAACAAAAGGAAAATAAATATAAAAAAAAAAAAGAGAAGGAAGGAGAGAAAAAAGGATAATAAGGAATACTCGTGGCACTCGATCTTTCTTGACGCCAGGATAAAAAAAAAAAGAAAAAAAAAAGAAAAAACAGAAAAAACAAACAAGAAGAAAAGAAGAAGAATGGAAACGGAGAAACAAATAGAGAAAAAAAAAATAAGGAAAAAAAATTTCCCTGCCGCATAATGATACGATATATATATACATGTATATACGCTTTTGTGTGTGTGTGTGTGTGTGTGTCTCTCTCTCTCTCTCTCTCTCTCTCTCTCTCTTCGTTCAAATTCTTTCTCGACCCGAATGCGTTATCCACCCCCACCCCACCCCCAGCCCACCCCTCTCAGCCCCATCTTTTCACGCCAATTCACGTGCGTTCTCACCTCGTAACAACCCACTAACCACCCCTCCTCCTTGCACCCCCACCTCATTCGAATACCATCACCTCTCGAGATCTCATCTCGTTCGCGATATTTCTTCCCCCTCCACCACAAAACCCGCACGAATTAAAAAGTTTGGAACGTGTGTCCCTGATTCCTTCTCTAATATTTCTTCCCTTCTATTTTTTTCCATTTTAAAAATCCCCGAGACAAATCGAAACCCTCGAAGGCAGCCATCATCTTTCATCCACGTTTGCTCGTCCATTTGTGCTTCGTCTCGCGGGCGTTTAAATGTCACTGTGTGCCTCGTCGATGCGCGTTAAAATCTCTCCCCCCCCCCTCCACCCTCGTATGACGTTGCGTCACGTTTAATAACGGTTACAAAATGTACGTGCGTTTTTACGTATTATGTTATTTATTTGACGTTTTCATCCCTCCCTGCCTCCCCTCCCCCATCCCACCCTCCTCACCCCAATTCTCTCGTCTAGTTTATGCGGTTACACTGTCTTCTCCTTTCTCTCCCGCAACCCTCTCTCCCCTCCAAACCCCTGCCCCCGCGTTCCTACCCCCGCAAAACCAACGTCATGTGTCGTCCATGTGTAAAGAGAGAAAAGCAAAGGAAAAAAAAAAAAAAAAAAAGGGAGGAAATAAAAGAAAAAAAAAAATTTATATATAAAAAAAAAACGAAGCACGGCACTAAGTTAAAGAGACATAATGAGACATAGATCCCCCAGCTGACGAGAATGACCAAAGAACATTGAAAATGTAAGTCTGTTAATGTTGAAGCAAATTAGTATATATACACTTGGTCGTCCTCCACGCTATCAATTATCTTATCTTATCTTATCTTATCAAACTGGCACGATTATAGTTGTACATTATTTAGAGAATCTTTTTTTTGTCCCCCACCCCAACCCCTCCCACTTTTCTATACCTTTCTTTCTTATTTACTTACTTACTTACTTACTTACTTACTTACTTACTTGCTTACTTACTTACTTATTTAGATTCGTTTTTGACTCCCCAAATCTACGCGTCGACCACAACCACCGTTGACCACTGCTGACCACTGCTGATCTTAACGTTCTCCCACACCCACCCCTCACCCACCCCCTCACCCACCTCACCGCAATCCTATCGAGTTAGCCACCTGAGTTTACAAACACACGTAAACACACATACACGCATACACGAGTACTATGTACATATACAGTTATGTGTCGTACGTTTGTATACATATATATATATATATATATATATATATATATATATATATTTATTGTAGATGTTTTATATACTCGAAGCCCACAAAAAAAATAAACGCACGCGCACACACACACACACACACACACAACAAACATCTTCGTTTTGTCGTAATATTGTATTGTGTGTATTTATATAATACGTTCGGCATTAGTGTAATTTTAGCGATGGCCGATTTTGTAGCGTTTCTAACCTGATATTCGTTCTCTCTCTCTCTCTCTCTCTCTCTCTCTCTCTCTCTCTCTATCTATCTATCTATCTATCTATCTATCTATCTATCATTCTCTCTCTCTCTTCTTCCTCGCTGTCTTCTGTCTCTAATTATTCTTCTAATTCTTCTATGCCTGTCTGTACTTCGTTCCCCCGTTTATTTTTTCTTTTTATTTTCTTTCCCTCTTTTTTAATCTTTCAATACGTCTCCAACGTCGTTTCATTAGATTTCGTTTCGATCTTTCCATTTCTTTCTTCTTTCTTTCTTTTTATTTTTTCTTTGTATGCTAACAAAAACGAATTCAACGCGAGATTAAACCGAACGTCCGGATTATTTTTCTTTTTTTGCTTACTCGTACGAACGAACGAACGAACGAATGAATTAATTAATCGTACGAGTCTCGACGAAATTGATGTCATAATCGTAACGAATTAATATCTAACGACGATCGTTATATTTATAATCGTAATAATTGTTATTATTTTTCACGCGCAATAACGATAAAACGTCGCGATTATGAGAAACGAACGATTGCGTTATTGAAAATTATATTTTGTCCGTACGATAATTGACGCGTTACAATGAAAAATCATATAGATCGAAAAAAATAATTTGAAGGACGTTCGGTCGTTAACAAAAACAACACACTTTCTCCTGGCACACGTTTGTCGTTCGATTGAACGCGAAATTTTTGTCTATTTCTTTTCTTTTCTTCTTCTATTTTTTTTTTTTTTTTCGATATGAGAGGACAAACAAATTCTAGAACGACGTTGCCAGGAAGAAGTGTGTCAAAACCTTTTTTTATTTTTTTGCTTAGAAAGAAAAGAAAAAAAAAAAACGAAAACAAACGTAGCGCCACGTAAGCTTGAGCGGCTCTTCTTCGGCTTTAAAAAGGAGCGCAACGGTGCAGATCGATACTCTCGATCGTAAATCGAGACGTTCACTTTTAACGGCGTCGGTAAGACGTGTGACAATTATATTCATTAAGAAATTTGTCCACCCCGTAGATTTAAACGACGATAGAAATAAAATTATTGACGTAAAGGCGTAATACGTGCTCCGTATCGGAACCAAAGGGTAATAGTTATTTGCTAGGCAAGTGCGTTCGCGTTGTTGTCGAGAAAAGTAAAAAAAAAGAAAAAAAAAAAAAAAGAAAAGAAAAAAAAACGAAGAAAGAAATTAAAAATTAAAAAGTTACTTCGATGAACTCGTTTTTTTAACCGACACCACGAACTACATCGGTATCTGTAAGAACAAAAACCCCCGTGTGTTTTGTTTACTGTTCCCTGAGAAGAAAAAAAATAGAAAAAATTACACTACAGATACGAAAAATTAATTGAGAAATCGAGAATTAATCAAAAAAAAAAAAAAAAAAAAAAAAAAAAGAACGAACGCGTAACGAGCGAAAACAATGCGTTGTTTTTTAAGTAAACTCGCGAACGACCGGAAAATTTGCGAAAGGAAATAAAAGAAGAAAAAAAAAAACCCCACGAGCATCTTGTTTTTCATCTCTGTAGGAGAGAAATGAATTATTGGGGGGAGGGAAAAAAAAATAAAGTAACATGAAATAAAAATAAAAAATAAATAAATAAATAAATCCGAAGAAAAAGGGAGGGGGGCAAACTTGAAAAAAAAAACGCATTCTTTTCGATGACTCGCGGACGACCAAAATTTGTATCGTAGAAGAAAGAATAAAAGGAAAGAATAAAAAAAAGGAAAAAACTCGCGAGCGAGTATCTTGTTCTTTCATTATCTCGAAGGGATGGAAACTTATTGATTGAAAAAATGGAAGAAAGTGAAAAGAGAATAAAAGAAACAAAAAAGACCAATAAAAAGAGGAAGAAAAATTCTTAGAACGTTTTTTTTATTTTTTTTTTTTTTTTTTGCTCCGCTTAAACTCAATTTAAAAATTTCAAGGTATTTGGCGTGAACTATAGTTCCGAAGAACCGGATGCTCGTTTTCGGGGTCGAGTAACAAAAGAAAAAAAAAAAAAAAAGAAAATAATAACGCTGTGTGGTCGTAGTGAAAATATCATAGCAAAAAAAAAAGTATAGAACAAAGAGAAACCATGAATAATTAATTAAATAAATAAATGAATAAAGAGCGAGAAGGGCGGAAGGAAGGAGAGGAAAGGAAGGAAAGGACGAAAGGAAGAAAGAAAGAAAGAAAAGTGAAAAATGAAAAATGGCCGACGCTGTGTAAGGCCGAGGAAGGTGTCGCCTGTATCATCCGATATGCATATGTGTATTTACTTACCTCTCGCTTGCGTAGTTTACCCCGAGTGTCTGACACATCAAAAAAAAAAAAAAAAAAAAAAAAAAAAGAAAAAACAAACCAACAATCAAACAGACAAACAAACAAACCAACGTAAAAAGAATTAATTCAACAAACGAACAGACAGACGAATGACTTTTTTAACCGAAACAAAATCCAACACCAAAAAATGAAAACAACAACAACAAAAATAAACAAATAAAACGAAAAAAGGAATACGATACGACATTGTCATTCGGTACAGTCTGGGAAAACGGAACGCGAACAAAAAAATTAGTAACAATAATAATAATAATTATTATTATTATTATTATTATTATTATTATAATGATGATGATGATGATAATGACAGTAATAATGATAGGAGATAGCAATGAAAATAAGAATAAAGAAATGAAAACGAGAAACGAAGGATAGACGATTTATGTTTTTTACCTGAAAAACTATAGAAAAAATATGGGGAAAGGGATGGTATAAGGGGCGAGGGGGTCGTGGGCGAGGAAGAGAGGAAGGAAAGACGACGCGGTTTAATAAAGATGGCCGTTGTTCTCGTTATTTTGACGATCTCTCGACGAAGAAAAGGAACCACGAGGATCACGGAGAGATTTATGGTGTAGCCGGTGAAGTTTCGCGGGGTGGAATCGAAGAGGATGATTAAGCGTAGAAGATATAAATCGTCCATCATTAGCGTTGTCGTTGAACGAAAAAAGAAAAGAAAAGAGAAAAAAAACAAGTAAAGAGTATCGTTGAAAAGGAAAAAGAGAGAACGTTTTTCTTGACTGTATTTATATATATATATATATATATATATATATATATATATTCACAACTGTACTCTAATCACAGACAGCTTCTCCCCCCTCCCCCTCCCCGTCCACCACCACCACCACCACCATCACCACTCCGCGTACACACCATAAGATCTCCTCCATTTTTTTACTAATCACCGTATAACTTTAATCGGTCGCCGCCACGACGATCGATTCGATCCCTTCAAATTAGAACTCGAACGACTTACTTAGAGAGAAGTCCCAGTAGAATAGAGTAGAATAGAAAAAAAAAAAAAAGAGAGAAAAAAAACTAATCGAAAAATAAAAAAAAAAAAAGAGAAGAATTGAAATCAGCTCCATTCTCTTACGTCCTCAGTTCTCTCATTATATTTACACCCTTGCTTTTGCATGAGCGAATGATTCGAAGTCGTCCCATATTTAATTTTCACTTCTCTTCGTTACTTTTATTTTCTCTTTTTTTTTTTTTTTCTTCTTTCAATCTTTTTTCATCCACGACGATAGTTATACTAATAGCGACGATTGATTTATTTATAGCTTTGGATGATAGATCGACGAGAGACGAGACAATTGAAAATTATACTCGCTTATCGTTTCGACTGGCTTGTCTTGAAATAGAGAGAAAAAAAAAGGGAAAAAAAGGAAAGAAATGAAAAAGAAAAGAAAAGAAAGATGAAAGAGAACGTCAGAAAGAAGGATGACTCATTTGTAATTCGCGTATATATATATACATATATATATATATATACAGGGTGTCTCAGCTAAAGGAGGCCGTTACATGGTACAATATAAAAAAAAAAAAAAAATAAATGCTTATAGGGTAAAAAAATACCGATGACCTTGACAAAATTCATAAAAAATTATCTAAAAAAAAAAATTCTTCTACAACGTACCTCATTTTAAACCATTCAAAGCATGTCATAAAAGTTTGTCGCATCATAAAAAAAAAAAAAAAAGAACAAAGAAAATATTTAGGCGGCCTCCTTTAGCTGAGACACCCTGTATATTGGGTCGTACGGAAAAATTCGTTCCGATAATATTTTAATAATAATAATAATAATAATAATAATAATTTTAATATAATAAACGTATACGAAAATTTAAATATTCTGCGTTTAGAAAATCTGCACGAATTTTCCGTACGTCCCCGATATACTCGAAAAGTTACGAAGAAAACTGCTTTAAAAATTTAATACCTCACAAATCGATATCTCGTAATTGATATCCTGCAATTGATAGATTATAATAATATCTCCACGATAACGATCTCGGTCGAGAGAACCTCTTGCTTCTCTTCCTTTTCTTTTTCTTCTTTTTTTTTCCCTTTCCTATCTTTTTCTTTCTTCGTCGTTCACTTTTTAGTCTAAAAGATCCTATTAGCGTATTAGTAATAGAGTAAAAAGAAAGAAAGAAAAAGAAAGAAAGAAGGAAAGAAAAAATAATCCACGTTTTCTCTCTCTATCTATCTATCTATCTATCTTACTCTCTTTAAATATTCGTTGCTGATCGTAAATATTTTTAGGAACAAATCGCTAAAGAGAGACAAGTGACCGGCCGTGTCCAGATACAGGTATCATATGAGAACGAACGAAAAGAGCTGATCGTCTCTGTATTCACGGCTGATGAATTATGTGCCAGAGAGGATACCGGTTACGGGACATTACCCGAAGCGTATGCCAAGTTGATGCTAGTCCCAGCTTGGTACGTTCAACATACTCTACGGTACGATTTATCATTCCAAATGACAAAACCGTAATAATACGTTTTGTTCAATATATTACGTATATTTAGAACAAAGGAGAAAGGAGATAGAGGATGAATAAATGAATGGATTGGATGGATGGATGGATTGGATGGATGGATGGATTGGATGGATTGGATGGATGGATGGAGACAGAGATAGATAAAGAGTGAGAGTGAGAGAGTGAGAGAGAGAGAGAGAGATAATAGAAAAGTTTAATTAAAACGTATTCGTTTTCTATATTGATCAATTTAGCGGAGATCAAGCCACGTTGAAAACCGTAGTGGCCGAGCCAACCCATAATCCAATATGGAATGCGACCTTATTTTTTTCTGGCGTTGACGGTGAAAGTCTTATGGATAGAGCTATCGAAGTATCACTTTGGGATTATTCGCCCGAGGGTGATAACGTATTTCTCGGTGAATGTACCGTTGATTTACAAAAGGCATTGGAAAATGATCGTGCCGTTTGGTAAGTACCGATCGATCTCTCTCGTTTTTGTATTTTCTTCTCTTTTTTTTTTTTTTTCTTTTTTGTTTCTTCAATCTTTTTTTATAATTTTTTCTTTTTTTTTTTTTTTTTTTTTTTCATCCAATTCCTACTTCTTTTCCAACACTTAAACGCGAACGCATCAACTTGATTGCAGATTGTATATTTTGTGAGCGGTGTGTCCATCTTCCTTTATTTTTTTCTTTTTTTCTTTTTTATTTATTTTTTTTTTTTTTTTAACGAGATCAAGCGATTCGCGATCGATTTGAAAGTGTAAACTTTTTTTTTTTACTTTTCTTAACCGATTAATATTTTATAGCTTAGAGAAAATGCCGATGCTTCGTTCGATTTAAAATTGGCGAATGAAAGTTAATTGCGTGACGATTCGATGCGATAACATTTAATTTTTCTCGAAACAACGATAAATCGACTTGAATCATTTTCAAAATAAACGATCCATATTAATCATATAATAATCATGTTAATAATATATATATATATATACGTTATATATTATATATTAACATGTCGTTAAGTACATATTAATATTACATAAAATATATATTAATTATCCATTAATATTATATTAATATTATCTAAAATATATATATCAATATATAAAAGCATATATATCTTTTGAATGAAACATTTTCGGACATAAATAAATACGAAACTCTTTTCATCCGTTCGATCTTAGTAATATATAGTATAAGTTTCATTCCATACTTGTTGAACATCCTGTATGTATAGAGGATAGGGTGTTTCAGTTAAAGGAGGCCGCTTAAATATTTTCTTTGTTTTTTTATGACGCGACAAACTTTTATGGCATATTTCGAACGATTTAAAAAGATGTATGTTATGAATAGTATATACATAATATGAATACTTTATATATATATATATATATATATATATATAATATTAAAATGTTATGTATGTTATAGGCGGCCACCTTTAGCTGAAAGATCATGTATGTATGTATATATATGGTAATAATAATAATAATTTTGATTGATTCAGGTATCGATTGGAGGATCCACGTGGTCTTCGTTCGGGCAAATCGCCGTATTGTTCGCCAAGGGGTTCATTGTCGATGGAAGTAGCACAAAGATTTTTGCGTAAGAACGAGCTACGTGAGAGAAGTTACAGCGATGATACCCAAAGCGACAGCGGAAGTCCCGAACTTTGTTTCTTACATCCCGATCATGCCTGGCACGTAAATTCTAGACGTGGCTCGAGCCAGTCGGAACAACTCGAGGTCGAGCCGTACGAACTTAACAGGGATTACAGTAGATCCTTGCCGGGAAGTCGTCGAAGTAGTTTCCAAAGTCAATGCGGAACCGATAGCAAACGTAAGTCCATCGTCATAAGTCAATTTTCGAGAGCGATTATCGTCGAAATTTTATTTCATTCCCTACGTATATTTGTCATCGATCGCGTTTCCCCTATAAAAAGTATCGATAGACGCGTAAAAAATATCGATCAACCGATCGTCGATAGATTCAAATCGATCGAATCGTATATTCGGATAAACCTCGTCGATCGAGACGATCGATCGAGAAAACTCGATTATATCATTGACTACGTGTTTTTATCCTTAAACTCGTGTTTTAGCGATCAATTAATCGATTTAACAATAGACTCAGACTCATAACTCGGATCATTTCGACGTATCTCGATCTAAACCTGTACGGATACGTACGCGTCAAATCATTCGACCTGTCCAATCTTAATCCCGTAATAGACTAACGTAGGATAATCGACCGTCTGGTAATCCACAGATACGTCAAATCTACGAACGATCGTCCATATCCATAGACGTCTGAAATCACATCGGCCGTATATATTAATCCGTAGAATTAATCTCAATCAACGACCGTCTTTATCCTTAAGACTCGTCGTCGTATCGTCGATCATGTATTATAATCGATTATATATCGTTTAACAAATTGACCAGTAAGCGATTCCATGAATATCAACGATGCTTTCGTCGTCGAACGATAATCGACACTAAGAAAAAATAAATAAAAGAAAAAAAGAAAAACTGTACCGTCGAACGAATCGCCGATTCAATCAAAACGATCGCACGTACGTCGATGTAAATGATATCGTGGAATCAGTATGATCGTCTTATTGATCATTCGTACGGATAAACATTTTTATTGATTTTCTATTTATTCATTTATTTATTTATTTGTATCCTTTCTTTCCCATCGTTCCAAGGTGGTAGTATGGGTGAGGCAGATATGCCGATAGTCGTGCATTACAATCGCGATCGACGGCGTAGCTCTTGCACGAGACCCATGAGAGATCCCGAAGAAATATTGGAGGGGCTTCGTACGTTGAAAGCCGCTAAGGGTGAATTAAACAGAACTATGAGTCTTTCCGGGGAGAAAAGACGCGGAAGCCGTGAGTATAAACGTGTGTTCTCAATCGACCATCATTATGTCTAATCGTCGTATATAATCGTTTGCCTTCACTGCACCTCACTCGCTGCTCGCCTCTCTCGTTTCATTCTTTGTCGATATTATTCTTGTTATTATTTTTATTATTATTATCATTATTATTATCATTATTATTATTATTATTATTATTATTATTATTATTATTATTATTATTATTATTATTTTCTCTCTTTATCTCTCTTTCGCTTATCGTCTATTCATTTCGTTATTTTTTTTTCTTGCGTGTGTGTTTTTTTTTATGTATGTATATATATATGTATCTCTCTCTCTCTCTCTCTCTCTCTCTCATTCTCTTTCTCTCTCTCTCTCTCTCTCTCTCTTTTTCTATCTTTTTCTCTCTGTGCATCGTCACAATGCGTTGATCGTTGTCAAATAATACGTCATCGCGAATTCGGTCATTCACAGCTCTAATCAACAACACTCGTAAGTTCGAACGTTTGATCGTAAACAAATCAACGTGGAAAAATAACCGAACGAATTTCATATATTGTTATATTCGCACGGACATAACATCTTTTCCATGTATATATATATATGTACATATATATATATATATATATATATATATATTCATTTAATTATTTATTTATTACATATACCTCTAGTGGCACTATTTATTAAATTTTATAATATACGAGCTCTTAGAAGCCCCGCCGACCCTTCACCCCCAATCACCTGTACCCCTCTCCCACCACCTTCTTACACGAACCGGTAGCTCGACGATAACAGCTATATTATTATACGAAAATGCTATATTTTTGTTTGATAACTATCGTCAAAATATTATTCGAAAATGAATCCTCAAACTATCGAGTACGCGATGAGCTCGTATATAATACATATACACACATACATATATATATATATATATATATATATATATATATATATATGTATGTATGTATGTATGTATGTATGTATGTATGTATGAATGTATGTATGTAATATATTGTTACATTTTATCTCTCACATGGCATACATAACGACACCATGATTATTATCGATTGTACCTGTCTCTTTGTGCATTCTCTTTCTCTCTCACACTCTAAACACACACACATATATATGTATATAATTTATATATATATATATATATATATATATATATATATATTTATTTATATTTATATATATATCTCAACGTCAACCTCATTATCTGTACGTACTTATCTGTTAACCATATCTCTGTCTCTCTTTTATGTAATTTCTTCTCTCTCTCTTTCTCTCTCTTCTTATTCATATTGTCTTCTATTTTTTATATTTTTTTCTTCTCAACGAAAACATTTTTATCATTTTATCAAATCCCATATCAATAATTTGACTGAGCGAATGCTTTCTTTAATCTTTAATATATATATATATATATGTATGTCTCTTTCTCTCTTTCTATCTCTCTCTCTCTCTCTCTCTCTCTCTCTCTCTCTCTCTCTCTCTCTCTCTCTCTCTCTCTCTCTCTATCTCTCTCTCTCTCTCTCTCTGCTTCCATCTTTCTGTCTCCGTCTTTCTCTCTCACTCCCTCTTTCTCTATCTCTCTCTCTCTCTATCTATCTATCTCTCTCTTTCTTTCTCTCTCTATCTCTCTCTCGCTTTCTCTATCACGTGAAACGATGCTGTGTAAAAAAAAAAAAAAGTGAAGATGATTAAACGGCCTGGAAAGGACTACAAGGACAATTACTAGCACGGATTCGATCATCGTCATCATCGAACGATCGATCAAGTGTTGACCATTACGATGACGACGAAATTAAAAGGAAAAAAAAAAAAAATGCGTAAAGAAAAGAAAATAATAGCAGAAAGAACAATACCTAATTGAACAGAAAAGGCAAATGAATATACCGATCAAGATATGGTGTGTCGCTTAGGTGTGTTGTTATCCCATTATCCTCATCGTTCAATCCAATTAATGTTTTTTTCGTTTCTCGATCATCTCGACGATATTCTTATCTTATGAAACACTCTATAGGATTTTGAATAGCCGTATATTTAGGGTCGTTGTATCACATCCATCGTAACAAATATCAATCATGTGTCATTCCATGAACCTAATTGTTTCTTTGTGCTCTCTTTTTCTCTCTTTCTCTCTCTTTCCATCTATCTATCTATCTATCTATCTGTCTATCTGTCTGGCTGTCTATCTGTCTGTCTGTCTGTCTGTCTGTCTGTCTTTCTCTTCGTCTCTCGCTCTCTCCCATAAATTTCATTGGTTATAATCGTTATACAAGGAAGAAGAAAAAATTGTCCAATTAATCGTGCAAAATCTGTTGCTCTCATCCAACTACTTTATACATCACATATACATCCATATATACAGGATGGGGAACCTTAAAGTGATATTAAGAATCTGTTATTACTTTTCAATATCTTTCAGGCTAATTTATCTTTTTTTCTTTTCTTTTTATTTTGAATTTTTATTTCTTTTTATTTTTTTTTTTCTTTCAAATAGCAAAACTACAAGCCTAAATCATAATAATATGAATCCAATTGTAACCATAAAAGTGTGTCATTGATCTTCGAAATGAATTATAAACTTTTATTCCCATCCTGCATATATATACATATATACATACATACATACATACATACATACATACATACATAACACGCACACTCACATACATACGTGTGTACGTGTGTATATATATCTATTATATGTATTCATAATATACACACACATATTTCTACGTGCGTTTTCACTGTGTTGTGCAAAAATTGTTTTGCCTGTCGCCGACTGCTGCTCCTTCTGCCTGGCAGCGTACCAATCGAGCAACATCCGGTCGAATAATTAATAATATTTCTTCTTCGTTCTCGGTTGTTAACAAGAACCCTTAAATCAAACCTCGTCCTCTCACCACCAATACCCAAATCGTACTCCTTCCCAACAAAAACCGTCCTAGAAGAAAAGAAAAAAAGAAATGAGGAAGAGGAGGACCGATTTAACCCCTTAGCTTAAAACGACGTGTCAGAGAGGTGACACGGGTCAAACGTCAACGGAGTCGTATATCAAAGACGTGCCGGGGATAGATCGTGTGATAGTCTATGGGGTTAATAAATGTTTTAACCCTTTCGTTACGGCGATCGCGTTCCGTCAATGTGACGCCATTAATGTTCACGGGACACCATGCCGCAAATTTCTCGAAATCCCACGTCGCGCGATAGTATTCGCATATTATAGTCTTCGCGATAGTGTTCGCATATTATAGTCTTCGCGATAGTGTTCGCATATTATAGTCTTCGCGGTAGTTGTCGCATATTATAGTCTTCGCGGTAGTTGTCGCATATTATAGTCTTCACGGTAGTTGTCGCACTTACGTCCTTCAACCCCCAACCTTAGGATTCTTTTGTATGTATAATTATTTAAGAGTATACGTAAAGACTGCCTCGTCGTATTATATGAGAAACATGAAAATTAGTATGTTTTATGAATATATAGATATAGACTATAGTCGGCACCCATAACGAAAGGGTTAATAAAACGTCACAGAGACACCATAGAGCCGATTTCAAATTTTCACCATGGAGCCGATACTTAAGGCGTCGCGCTATCCGGAACTTACGATCGTAATGCAAGGGGGTTAACACGATGTTTTATCGCATAATCCCTTGGAACATCCTAACGTCCCTATCGATCTATAATAACGTTTGGTCCCTCAGTGAACGCACGGCGAAAAAATCGTCGTCGTTGGTTGCGTTGTAAAAAAAAAAAAAAATGATCTATTGTAGAACGCACTAATACCAAGGCAGAAAGTAGCGTGTCGATCGCTTAACTTCGACGTACATATGTTGTATGCCGATTGTTAATTTAATTATATGATTATTATTATTATTATTATTATTATTGTTATTATTGTTATTGTTATTATTAATTTTATTGTGATTATTTTTATTATCGTTATTATTATTATTATTATTATTATAATTATTATTATCCGCTGTCGTGAATTTGTTGATTGAAAAGCCAAGCTGATCGTTAAGTATAACATATTCTGTTGAGTGTCTCTAATGATAGTCGTTTGAAAAAAAGAAAAAAAAAAAAATAACAATGAAACGAAAGAAACCCGAAAAAAGAAGTATAAAATGAAAATAAAAAGAAAAAGACAAAACAAAAAAAAAAAAAAAAGAAGAAAAAGAAGAAAAAGAAGAGGCATACTTAAGAACAATCTTGATTGTCTTAATAATTATCCTTTCTCGGTCGGCTCTCCACCGTTAATCTCTGAACTCGTATCCGTACGCAAAACGAATCCGAACGAAACCTAAAACGAAAAACTCGAACGGATAACGATAACGATAACGATAACGATAACGATAACGATAACTACGACGAAAACAATAACGAAAAATGAAACGACGGCTCGCCCGATCGAAAATGAAACGCCTCTCGTCGCATCTCTACGGCGATGTCTCTGCTCAACAACCGTGACGAAAAATATAACGACGACGACAACAACAACAACAACATCCCCTCTCCCCTCTCGACAATATCGACGACGACGACGACGACGACGACGATGACGACAACGACAACGACGACGACAAATTCGTGGGCCGAATTATGACGGAGCCGATCTACCAATCGATATTCAACCGATCTACTACTACCTCTACTACTATCTACTATCTACTATCTACTATCTACTACTACTACTACTATTACTGCTATTACTACTACTAATATTACCGCTACTACCTCTACTACCTACTATCTACTATCTACTATCTACTATCTACTATCTACTGCTACTACTACCTACTACTATCTACTAATACTACTACTACTACTACTACCAACCGCCATCTACAACAGAATGCGTAGTCCCGACAGTAACCGTGTGGCAGTGCGAGCCTGTGTCTCCGAGGACCGGTAAATCGGCCTCCTTCCCACTGCCGCACTCCACACCACCTCGTTAAATAACCGCAAGACTCTGTCGTCCGCCGTTATGGGCTTCCGGTAAGACTCATTGTTTCTCTTCTTTTCTCTCTCTCTCTCTCTCTCTCTCTGTCTCTATCTCTATCCATCTATCTATCTATCTATCTATCTCTTTCTCTCTATCTGTCTGTCTATCTATCTATCTATCTAACTCTCTCTCTCTCTCTTTCTATATATCACTATCTCTCTACCCGTCTATCTATCTCCCAAAAACCGATCCATCAATATTATCTCAATCCTCTTTCAAGTATCTTAAAATCTAAATGAAAAATCTTAACGCTTTACCTACCTACCTAAATCGCCGTTAGATTGATCTAATACGAATAGGCTGTTTTCGATTACTTAACGTGGTTTACGTTTTATATAGGTTCTTTGTTTGCATAGAGGTTCCCCCTTTCCCATCGACTAGAACTGACTTTCTTAATACTCTTCGAATATCTTTATGAAATCTCAATACTTTATATATATATATATATATATATATATATATATATATATATATATAACCTATAAATATATAAAAAAAAAAAAGGAAAATATATATTTACATTTTATATTCGATAGGAGGTGTGATGCTCTCTTAGTATGAAGAACGATGAAAGCTTCTTCTTCCATTCGTCGACGAACCTTTTTCGATCCTATCTTCGAAAAAAAAAAAAACTCTACGTGAAATATCAATTTTGTTTTTTCAAAAATCTAAAGCTCAATCTATTATATCGTATTAATGGTGGGATGAACATATCCCACCAATGGGATCGAGGGTACGCGGATTATATCGATATTATTATTATTATCGTTATTATTATTATTATTATTATCATCATTATTATTATTATTATTATTATTATTATTATTTACGCGTCGGTGAACTTTCGGTATACCTCGGGGCACCGTAATAAACTCTACGAGACGAGGATAAAAAGTGTAACATCGTAGGTACTAACTCAGGTTACCGATTCTCATCGACTTTCTCGATAAACTTTCGTCAGTGATATCGAAAAAATATCGATTGGCATTGAAGGATATAAAAATAAAAAAAAAAAAGAGGAAATATTGCTACGGTATCGAGAGAGAACAAGGCCCTCCATGAAATATATTGAAAATGATATTACGTTACGCCTCCAACCACCCACCCACCAGCCCCGCCACCCTTATACAAATTATCGGCAACTTTTGTTCGATGTCACAAATGAGAACGGAAATGTTCGGACGACGTATCGAATTTCAAATTGGACACCCCCTATGAAAACAATCCCAAGGATTAGCTAACGAACGACCTTAATTGCAATTGTCGAATTCAAGATTCCATTTGCATGGATTATTTTTTTAAATCGCCCATCCCGAAGTTCGTTCCGATCAGTTCGTTTATTTCTACGGACTTGGGGGACTCGTTAGACGAACCATAGTTTGCTCTTCCAATGGCCTTCGAAGGTATTACGGTATTGCGATTAAAAAAAATAAAAAGAAAAAAATAATATCTGCACAGGCGTTGATTGGTTTTTCCGCGTACTCGTTTAATCCGCAAGCGATAGGTAAAGTGTGCTAACTGTTGAACACCCCCGCACCACCACCACCACCCCAACAAACCCGATTACTATACCCCAGTATCCTTCTGAATAGTATACCGTGATCTATCGTCTTGAATATCTTCTTCCTCCGTTTCTTATAGTTATTCTTAAAATTTCATCTTACTTTATTTTTCTTTTCTTTTTCGTTGTAATTTGTTGTAATAAAAATTATTATCTCCCTGTAATGTAATACCCGAGTTTGTTTCAAATATCCCAATTTATTTATCTTAATTATTATTATTATTATTATTATTATTATTGTTATCGTTATTGTTATTATTATTTGATCTCCTTTCTACGATTAATTTTCTGTATTATAAAAAAAACCGGGTTAGCCAGTTTGGAATGTGACAAAAGAAAAAAGAACAAAAAAGGGGAGCAAAAAAAGAAAAGAAAGAAACGAAATGTTCTAAGCAACAATACTATTGTCGTTCTAATCTATGAGAATGGAGTTATCTGTATTAATAGTTCGGGGGTGGAGTCTCGTTTATTCTTACAGCCCTCCCCCCCCCCAGCCCCACTTATATTTTCGTTCTGTTCTACTTCATATATATATTTATATGTAATATATATACATTGGTTAACATGTTTGCAAAATCTTTTTATTATATATACCATTTATTTATATATTTTTTTAATTTTATATATATATATATACATATATATATATATAAAAGTGTATTTTTTATATATTTATATATATCTTATATCAACATATATATATATATATATATATAAGAAATATACTTTCCTTTTTAATTTTTTTATATATTAAATATACATAAAATATATAAATATATTTATTTTTGTATTTTTTATATATAAAAAAAGGTTTTGCATATTAACCTATATATATATATATATATATATATATATATATATATATATATATGTATGTATATTTATATTATATATATATAATATATATATATATATATATATATATATATATATATATATATATATGTATAGTTAGTGCAGTATAACAGTATAACGCTTGTTAAGAGTATTCGCTTAGCAATTTCTCTGCCAGCATTCATAGATATTCTGATTGCTAGCCATTTGCTACCAGTTGTTACCTGCAGTTGCAGCCTTAGGTAAGGAGCCAAAAGACTTTTGAAACACACCCACACATACACACACACACACACACACAAAAGTATAAATTACTATCGTTGCACGTATTTCGAATTTGAAATGTATTCTTTCAGCCGGGTATTTAAATGGAAAAAAAAGTGAATATTAATAAATAAAAGAATAACAAATTTTCAATCTTTCAAAAAAACATTTCAAAACAAAAATAAATAAAATTTCCCTATCTAATTATTTTCAACGACGAGCCGATAGATCGATCGAGATTATTTCGGATCGGATTCCTCGTCAACGCTGACGCAAATTTATCTCGTTAAAGTTTGAAATCATTACATCGAACGAAAAATTTCATTTTTCACGTGGACGCGAGGGATCACGAAGATCGCAGTCGTGAGATTTGATTGGAAAATTATTTGTCACGTTTAGTTTTGGATCCGTACGAAGACAGAAATAATTGACGATTAGGTATGAAACACGGTTCGGACGTGAAAGTTCCTAGATAAAGCAAATGTATACATGGTGAGGGGTGGAGGGGGGAGGGTGTATGTCTCAATGATCGATCAATACTTTATTTGCCGAGGTTTCAGACTAATTCTAAACGTCCGATGAGCAAACATACAAATCTTGCTTGTTGAGATATAGGCCTAACTGTGTAAACGTAAATATGTCCTTGAAAAAGTGTAATTGATCTTTCAAATCACCTGAGAACTTTTAACTCAACCTAGGAACTTTCGGTCCAGCCTTATATTATTATATATTGTATCCATATATATACATATATCTTATTTATTGTATACATATACATATATATATATATATATATATATATATATATATATATATATATCTTTTTTTGATTTGTTTAGAAAAAAAAAAAAGAAATGCGAAATTCGTCCGACGTTTGCGATAAATCTGCATGCTGTAGTTACTTATTTTTATATTTTAAGAGTTTCTTTAATCTAATCAGAATGTAAATAATAGAAATTAGTATTTTAAATTGACATACATATATATATATGGGTACCTCTATACTATATAGGTAAGAATTTTTTATACTCTCTCTCTCTCTCTCTCTCTCTCTCTCTCTCTCTCTCTCTCTCTCTCTCTCTCTTTTTCTTTCTCTCTCTCTCTTTCTCTCTCTCTCTCTCTCCCTCTAACGTGTCCAATTATCTCTTTCTATTCTTCTGATCTAAATTTTTAATTATTTTTCTATTTGCTATGTAATCTCTAATATGTCTTTTAATAATATCTAGCTTAATATTAACTACTATTATATATATACATATATTATATATATACATATATTATATATACATATATATATATATATATATATATATATATATATATATATATACACATTTATATATATGTATATATATATATATCTCCTAATAATTGTATTATTATTATTATATATATATTATTATTATATATATGTTATTATTATATATTTATATGATATATGATGATACAATTTATTTATTTATTTATTTTTTCTTAATTAACATGTAAATACATTTATAGAGAGATACCCATATAGTTTTACGTAATATATGTTTTTTTACTCGCATCGTGCAGCTCGTATAGATTCGAAGGAATGCTAATATATCCAGTCCCAAGGAAGTAGTTTTTTTTGTAGAGATTAGAAATTATAGATTAGAGATTAGAAATTAGAAATTAGAGTAGTCTTCATTTACAAGGTCTCTTTAAACAAATAGATTAGATTGTGTATGTGTGTGTGTATATATATATATATATATATATATATATTTAAATTTTTTTTTCTTAAAAAACAAATATATATATTCTATTATATCTCTATTTTTCGTTTATTTTTTTTTACATTTTATCCACGTAGATTGAAACGTTCAATTATCAATTAACGTATAAAGTTAAACCTGTTAAATAAGCGTTGTTAATCTCGTGGAATTCAACAGACTGCAACATATATACATATATATATATATATATATATATATATATATATATATATATATATATATATATATATACACATACACATAAATGTATATATACGGTGTGTTCGTTCGTAAATATACGAGGAAATATCTCGCGACTGGTTGGTAGTTATAAGGAAGTTTATTACGAAAAATTTGCACAGTTTTGAATTGGCTGCGAAGTGCATGTAAACTTTTTTTTTACGAACTTTTCGAGTTATAAAAATCAACAGTTTTTTTTCTTTTTTTTTAATTTTTTGTACAGTAGTAATCATTCGCAATTTAGAAATCATATCTAACGAAAAATTATTTTTACTACCATTCACGAGACAGTCTTAACAACCGACCGACAGATTCATATTATACAGTAGTACTATACCCGGTGTTACAACAAACGAAAAAAAATATATATATATATTATTTAAAAGTGACACACGGTCGTGTAATTTTGACCTAATCGATTATCGAAATACTCTTTACGATTATTTTTCGATTTTTCGCATAGAAAATTAACTTTTATGAAACTTTAAAACACCGATTACGATCGTAAACTAAGTTGCATAATAGCAATTCCTCGTTACATGCAATTACGATTGCAACGAACGATCATTGCTATATGACTATACAAAACATTAAAAAAAAAAAAAGGAACCAAGAAAAAAAAATACTTTTACCTACACTTCGTCAACGATTCGTAACTCCATGAAGTCGCGATGAGATATTACCCTCGGGGTATATATATATATATTCGACGGAGACACCCTGTATATAGCTTGGCCGAGGCTTTTAAAAATGGTGGTCGAGCTCCGGAAAGTAGGTCAAACGGGGCCACTACCGACGAAAGATTTATTTTTCTATAACTGCGTTATCGGAAAACGATCGGGACGTTAAATACCTTTTACAGTTCGAAAAACATGTTCGAAATGATTAATCCGTATTTAACGTACGCGTGCACATTTACGTAACAATGGACGAGTTGATACACGCAGAGAGAGAAGAAGTTAACGCGAGAGATAATAAAAATTAAATCGAGTAAGTTTCGGCGGGATCAGTTCTTTTTTTTTTTATTTTTTTCTTCTTTTTAATTAAAAAGTTTCGTTCATTTTTATACATCTTTCAATGACATTAATAGTTAAATAAGATATCCCGCACGTATACCATGGTTATACTGGTATTTATATACAATATACGTTTCAATTGGATTTATATTAATTTATTTCCTTTCTCTCTTTCTCTTTTTATTCATTAATTTTTCTTTTTTTTTTTGATTTTTCTTTTTCTTTTCTTTTTTTTTGGTTTTTTTCGTTTCGTTGCTTCGTACTTCTTGCCGAGGAAATGTAAAATGATTGAATACAGATGGATTTGTTTGTAACGTTTGAATGATATTGGAAAGGATTGAGGATTCTTTTCTTTTTTTTAATTATTTTCATAATTAAATAAATCGACAAATAGATCGGACTTTTATCGATACAAACATAATTAGAAAAAAATACATAGATATATATGTGTATATATATATTTTTTTTTTTTATTTTGTTTTATCACATAAATTTTACTTTGATGGATGTAATTAAAATTCAGACACGATGCTTTCAGATAATTCAATATTTCTTTGAACTGATTTTTTAATTGAAAGAGAAGAAAGAAACCATTAATAATACGACTAAACTCTTACTAACTTAAGATAAATAATTTTTCTCTTTTAATAAATACGTACGTGTACGCGTATATATACATATATTTTCTTTTTTTTTTTTATTTATTTTGATGAATACTAAGTAACGAATTTTATTAAAATTCGAACACATACAGAGAGACAATTGATTTTATTTCTTTCATTTTTATTTATTTATTTTCTTTCTTTCAAACCTTTTGATCTACAACACGTAATAATCTGACCGAGTAATTAACACACACGAAGCTCCTAATTAATTCGTCGATAACATGCTTCGCTGTATCGTATTTTGCTGCCTTTACAAGTAGAGAGTAAAAGCTTATTTGGATGACGCGAGAGTAATACGAATTTACTAGATAGCGAGAAGATTTAGTTAACGAACGTAGAACGCCATGAGCAATGGGAAGTAAAACGAGAGGAAGGATAAGGAAAGGAGGAATAAAAAAAAAGAAATAAAAAATAAAGAGATAAGATAATAAAAGTAAACCAAGAAAGTAAGGTAAAAAAAAAAGAAAAGAGAAGGAAAGGAAGAAGCGTTTAGACGCAACCTTTGTGTCGGTGTGTCTCCTCTTTCTATATATTAGTGGCTCGTTTAGAAAAGTAAGAAAACTTTTACGTACGGCTATAACGAAAGGAAAGTTTGAAAAACGTAATGAAACCTTTTTATCGTTTCGATATATATATATATATATATATATATATATATATATATATATATATTCGGTATATATATTCTTTCTCGAAGGTACAACTAAGATAAAGAAAAATAAAAAAAAAATGAAAAGAAAGAAAGGAAGAAAAATAAATTGACAAGTAAATAAATTAATTAATTAATTTATGATTGAACGGATGAACGAGTGAATGTATTTTTTGTTTTTGCACAATTATTTGTTTCTTGCAATATTGTTCGCACAACTTTTTACCAGATACACCTTAAGTCTCGTCCGATCGAAAAGAATCACTTGTTTTATATTTATTATTAAAATTTATATGACGGAACGACACACAGGTTGTACGAAATAGATAAAAAGATAAATGATGATAATAATAATAAAAAAAAAAGAAAAAATAAAGAAGAATTAAAAAATAAAAAAATAATAAAAAGAAAAAGGAATAAAAAAAGCACATTTATTGTAATCACACACACAGGGCGGGGTGAGCGCAAAGGGAGTGTCATGGATATTCCTGAAAGATTTTTGGATCGAAGTAGTGAATCGGACGAGGACGATAAATGGAGGTAAATCATTTATATATATATATATATATATATATATATATATATATATATATATATATATATATGTATAAATATATTAGTCTATTATAGTATTAGTTATGTATAGAATATAATTTATATATAAAAGAATTTTTTCCTTTCATTCGTTATATAATATATTCGATATAAAATATATATAAAAATTTTTTAATTTCACGTAATCGTTATTTAATAGAATTCGACAGAATGATTTTTTTTAACGAAAAGAGAATTTTTTTTTTATTTATTATTTTTATATTATATACGTATTACAGTCGAAGAAGTGTATTTTTTAACTTATATATATAAACAGGATGGCATAAATGAAGTGTTAGGAAATTTTTGAAATTTATTTTTTCATATTTAAAATGAAAATTTAGTCCTCTTCATTTTTAATTATAAAACAAAGTACATATATATATATATATATATATATGTGTGTGTGTGTGTACGTATAGGTCACTTTAAAATCGCAAAATATTCTAATGTTAAATAAATTACGTTCGATCATTCTGAATAAACGAGAAGAAAATTAATGTTAAAAGTTCCATGAAAAAAAATTTTTTATTAAAAACCGATAAAGATAATATTTAACACAATTACCTATACGTATGTACGAACACACACACGCACACACATATATATAAGCGCACATATAAAGTTTTAATTTGTTATATACAATTGATGATCACAGTCAGGCAGCTAAAACTGAAAATGGTCACGACTTTAAGCTAGGACGAGGTCAAATTCTACCGAAAGGCTTCAAAATGATAAGCGGTAAAGTTTCATCTGAACAATCAAACTTTCCTTTATAATATGTATATATGTACATATAATACGTATTTCTTTCTTTTTTTGTTTAGGTTCACAAAACGGCCAAGTGAAATTAGGTTTTTGTTTGAGCAAGGGTACTCTCGAGGTTGAAGTTATTTCTGCGAAGGACATCTGCTCGATGGAAAAGGATGAACCCGGTAAAAAAATACACATTATCGTTCGAAATTTTTTCAATTGGAAGATATAACAATGTGTTTTTTTTGCTCTTTTTTCTTTTCTTTTTCTTTTTTTTTTTTTTTTGTTTGTCGATGTATCTCTCAGACTAAATCGTAGTTTTACAGAGACGAACGGATTTCCTCGGGAAAGAAAAGAAATTAAATATCCCTTCTAGTCCGATACTTCGTATATATTTTTTAGAATTTAGAATTTATTTGATACTTAATTCGAAACTTTTCGTTGTCTAAAATTTCTTCTCGTGATAATCGATTATTCCGTCGTAATCGATATAATGATAATAATAAATACAAGAGAAACTGATGCTTGTAACAATATTTGTTTCAAAAAACAAAAAAAGAAGGAAAAGAAAAGAAATTTCATCGATTATTCAAAAATGTTCGGACAAGTTGCAATGTCTAACGTGTAACTTAGAACGACGTTCTAAACATATCGAAATTTTCAATTACGGAAATATAAAGTTTTAATACGATCAACAGCGTGTCGATGATAATTATAAAAAAAAAAAAGAAGATTAACATTTCGACAATCTTTGTATATATATATATATATATATATATATATATATATATATATATATATATATATATATATATATATATATATATAAAGAAGAAGAAAGTCGTTTGAATAATTTAAAGAAAAAAAGGAAAAGAAATAACGTCGACGAGGAAAACAAAAAAGAGGGGGGAGGGTGAAGAAATCTCTTGCGAGTTGAAGGACCGAAAAAAAAATAGAAAAAATAATAATAACAATAACAATTAATTGCGATCTTATTGAAGTAGCCACATCTCAAATTCATTGCTATCGTCGTAGACGATCATTTATTTCCCTCGGTCTAATCGTTTAAACCGATAAAAATAATTTGATTTAATTTAATTAATTTTTAACGAATAATCAGATACCTACGTGAAGACGTATTTGCGGGACGGCGAGAGGTGGTTGCAGAAAAGGAAGACGAAGGTCATCCGGCACACGCGTAATCCACAATATCGTCAGACCTTGAAGTACAACAGCTGCGACGCCCTCGGTAGAAATCTTTTGATAATGTTATGGGAGAAGAAGCAAGGATTCGAAAGTAATCAGGGTTTGGGCGGGGCCGAAGTCAACCTTGAACTGTTGCCATTGACCCGATTGACCGTCGATTGGTATACTCTCTTCCCGATCCATACTTTAGGCACGCAAACGGCAGACTCACCATGATGGCTAAGGGAAAAATGGGCTCTCGAGGCCGGCGAACTCGATCTCAGGCTAAGCCTTTTGCTCAAGGACGAGGGCGAGTCCATAGTTAAGATCATCTCCTGATGGATTAATACCGTTCGATTTTATCCAATCAGAAAAAAAAATTTCATAACTCCGCGTATTTAATTGCAAACGAATTATTCGTTCGATTTGACGTATCACTGTGAGTACGGCGATTAAAATTACTTTTATTTTTCTTTTCTTAATAAGATTTGGATCGTCTAGGAAAACTTATGGTGCCCTCATTTTGTACATATATACATATATATATATGTGTATATGTGTATAAATCGAGTAGTAAAGGTCAATGACCTTCTTTTTCTTTTTCCTTTTTCTTTTCATTTTTTTCCTTTTTTTTTTTTTTTTTTTTTTAATGCAAATTAATTTCGTACATTCGTATCGACAATGACAATCATATCGAGACAATTATTCTATGTGATTTATCGGAAGACAATCAAAATTATGCTAAATTTTGTCTTTTTTTTTCTATTTATTTATTCATCTATTTATTTATTTATTTATTTCGTTTTTTGTTTCGTTCCTCGTTTATTTAAAATATTTCTCTTTTTTTTTGGTTTTCACCACTCACAGTGATCACGAAGCTATAAACTTTGTGAAGTATTAAGTTCCTCGATAATTTTCACTATAATGTTGCGTCCAATTCGTGTTCCTCTACCAACAACATTCGAAAAATATCGACAGATTTAATAATTATATAAATAAATAATAATAGAGAGAAGTATACGCGCATATATATATATATGCATATATAAATATTGGCTGAAAAAATATAAATATATTGTGTGTGATTCTGTTTCTACACATATATATATATTAATGATTAATTTTATATAAATTAATTATTATATAATTAATTATTATAATATACACATTATATACGTTATAATAATAATTATTATATGATAATTATTATATGATAATAATTATTATTATAATCCATTTGTGTGTATATGTACGTACGTATCCATGTACAATATTGATTATAATAATTATTATATAATTTCTATTTAAAAAAAAAAAAAAAAAGAAAGAAATTTATATAAAATTAATCATTTCGAATATTAATAATCGAACAGAATCGATCCCTTGAGCAATACACATACATTAAAAAAAAAAAAAAAAAAAAAAAAAAAAAAAAGAAGAAAAATGACCCGTTATGATTCAAGATTAACGCGCACACACACACACACACACACAAAAACACACACGTAAAGGAATATAATACGGTGAAAAGAAAATAACATGTCCATATGATGGTTTTAGCAATAAAAACGTACCTGCGTTCTTCTTCAACTGTTGTTCCGAACGACGCGCGAATAATAATGATCGATAAAAGCAATTATTTTTCTTCCGATTTTATCATGAAGTATATGAAAAAAAAAATAAATAAATAAATAAACAAAGTAGAAAAAAAAACGAAGAAATTATGAAAAGAAAGAAAACTCAATATTGGAGGAAAATAATGTTGTAAAGGGGAAGAGCGAACGCGAGCCACGTAACGTCGACGATCGATCGATGTGTATGAGATTGAAGTAAACAAAAAAAAAATATATATATATATATATATGAATATATATATATATAAAAAAAAAAGGATACAAACGAGAATCCATTTTTCCCGAAGTGCATGAAGAATTGTGAGAGAGAGAGAGAAAAAAAAAAGAAACGAATAAATAAATAAAAAGTCAAATCGATCGTACGATACGAACGATAATATCGATCGATAGATTCGTAAGGGCCTTATCGAGACTTTTTCCGATCGACTTCGGTAAACGGTGTTTCAAAAATCGAGTCTCTTTGGAATCCAATTTTATTTTCTTCTTCTCTTGCTTTGTTTTTTTTTTTTCTTTTCTTTTTTTACGAATCACTTGTTAAACTCTTACTTTTGCCGTATTTAAATCTAATCGATAAAGAAATGAGAAAGGGTCGAGATTGAACCATCGATTATAAACAACTAATTTTTATTGATCTGTTCTTTATCTTCTTTTAATTTTTTTTTTCTTTTTTTTTTTTTCAATCGAAATCAAAGATGATGAGAGACGACAATCAAGATCGTCGTGACTTTTGAAACGACAAAATTATTTGTTTATAATGAATCGAGATGACAAGGGACAACAATTAGAAAAAAAAAAATTAATAAAAAAGAAAGGATTTAAAAATTAAAGAAGAAAAGAAATAATATTATATAGACGGTGTGTTAACCATGGTTTCTCGCCTTAAATCAGTTTGAACGATAAGACAATCTATTTAGTAAAAAAAAAAGTAAATAAATAAATAAAATAAATATAAATAAATGATGAAAAGCTCGCTGGTCGAGCTATAAACGATAAAGAGACATGGATCAATGGATCAGAGGTGAGGGAAGAGAGTAACATGCGAAAAATAGAAATAAAAGATAAAGAAAAAGAAGATGAAGAAGAAGAAGAAGAAGGAGAAAGAAGAGAAATAAGAAAAAGACAACCAACCAGATGAAGTCGAGACTTGGCAGCCAATTCGATTAATATACAAGAAATTTGGTGTCTAGAGGTCGCACAATTTTTTAGCTAGTACGATGATATATATACCGACATTATAGCCCAGGAAGTGTATTTGTTTGGAGGATCGTTTTCATAATCAACAGTTTCGTAAGTTTGGCCATTGCGAGTTCTTTCGATTTAAAGAAAAAAAGAGAAAAAAGAAAATACTTTTTAATTAAAAAAGAATTCAAAAAAAAATTAACGAACAGTGTTTTGCGTGAAGATCTACGAACTTCATTTTAATCATATTATTATTATTATTATTATTATTAATATAATTAATACTTTAATACGGAGTATAAAACAATTTATAATTTTTAGATTATAAATATTTACATAGTAAAAATTACTTTTAAAAATGATATAACGGTCTTAATTGTTTCATATATTATCTTATATAATTTTAATGGTACGATTTTAATTTATTATTATTATTATTATTATTATTATTATTATTATTATTATTATTATTATTGTTATTATTAATATTAATATTCTATATTATACGTTAATAATGATTAATAATGAAAAATCATTATTGGTAATGAAAAAATGAAATGATCGTTTAAAAAATAAGACCAAAGCAATGGCCAAAGGTGATGTAAATATATATACATATACATATATGTATGTATGTATATGTATATATATAAAAATTTGAACTGTAGTATATAACAACCCTTTATATAAAAAAAGGAAGTTTATAGAAGAGACCGTGAATTGTTCAGACATATTGCGCTTACCCCGCCTGAAGTAGACACATAGGTGATTTAAACGTGATAATATATCGAACAGTTTAATTTTAACGATCTAATGATATATATATATATATATAATATCTTCGTGACCTTTTACAAAATATCGAAAATAATATAACGACCGCATTATGATTATTATTAATATTATTATATTACAATATAAGATGATATGTGCGAGCAATCCTTAACTGTGAAGGATATTGTCTAAAAGTCATAGATTCTAAACAAAAAAACGATGTCGTTAAAGTAATAACAGTGAATTATTATATTTTTATATGACGACTCGTTGCATTTCTTTTATTTTATTTTATTTTATTTTATTTTATTTATTTTTATTTTTATTTTATTCGTTTTTCTCATTCCTTAAGGCAACAAAAGGAAATTTTGTCGATTTCAATCTTTTTTTCTTCTGATTTTTATGCACATATGAATATATAAAATAAAAAATAAATAAATATATATATATATATGCATATGCAGATATAGATGTAAAATATATTATAACATTATTAAATGACACCGACATGATACACATATACGAACATTTTTAATTGGACAACGGAGTCGATATAAAAATATAATAAAAATATTAATAAAAACAAAGGACAAGATAAACAAAGGAGTTAAAAAAACAAACAAAAAAAAAACTGAAAAAGGAGAAAAACGAAAATATAAATTATTTGTCGGGAGAGAAATCGTGTGATCCAATAATCAAAAACCTTACGTGTTGCGTATATTGTGCAGAACGCGTTATTAGAAAAATGGTGTGTCAATGTTACCCCATGTCACTATAATTATCAATGTGAATAATATACGTGTATAGATAATGTCTGCGTGCGTTCGTCTGCTGTTTCCGTGTGTGTGTATGTGTGTCTATTATGGATATGTGATAAAATTCAAAATATTAAATAATCATATGTATGTAATGTCAAAGATGATAAACTACGACGGCTGGATTATTATAGTTAAATAACGAAACATCAACAACAACAACAACAAAAACAACAACAAAATGAAAACACTACAATCGCAAATCACATTATACTCGATCTTGTCTTCTAAACATTCTTATCAAATAGCTAGCATATATATATATATATATATATATATATATATATATATATATATATATATATATATATATATATATATATATTATATTGTATATATGCGAGTAATGTGCACAGTTCATGTCAACTATTACAAAGATTCGATTAAAAACACCCCTCCAGAGAGAGAGAGAGAGAGAGAGAGAAAAGCAAGAAAAGAAAGAAATACGACAACCTTCTTTTCTACGCTCTATATCTTTCGATATCGATGATGGAATAAAAAAAAAGAAAAAAAGGAGAAAAAAAATAGAAAAAAAAAGGAAAGAAAGGAAAGAGGAAGAAGAATTCTAAACTGTCCTGAAGAAATAGAAAAAAAAAATAAAAGATAAAAATAAAAAAGTAAAAAAAAAAAAAAGATAAAGAAAGAACAAACTTTACGCTTTCTAAACTAAAATCAATCTCTCTCTTTATACGCATAGATAAAATGATATATGCATTAAATAAATAGTAACATATTTACGATAATCCGATTAACGCTGTTGTGAGTTATAGCTTGAACACTATTCTTCTTATCGCGAATATAGAACGCCATGGACGATTAAACGATCGAAAAACTATTATCAGGAATATTAAAAGGAATAAAGAGACGGAGAAAGTAACGGAGAAAGAGAGAAAAAGTCAGAGAAAGAGAAATATAGAGAGATAGAGTCAAAATAATAAAAAGAAATAGGTTTCGTAAAGGAAAAAATGAAAAAAAAATAGAAAACAAATCATCGATCTAATTCGATTCAATGACGTCACTTTGAGCGTACCAAATTTCAATTAAAAATATCTTCTAGAAATAGAGGGAGAGAGAGAGAGAGAGAGAAAGAGTTAGAGAGAGATATAGAAAAAAAGGAATAAGGATATGGCGTTCAAATGGAATTTGTATTAGATGAAGGTGTTTTGCGCAACGACTATGACAAAATTTCTTTAACAAACGTTTCAACGTTTTGCTATTAAACAGCGCATAGACAATCCTAACGGACAATTAAAAAAGCCTCTATTTATTGGAAAATGAAAAGACTATGTATAAATATATATAAATATATATCAATATATATATATATATATATATATATATATATGTATATATATGTATACATATATTCCTTCGTGATTAGCCTAACGCATTGTAGATGCGTTTTCTACTAATTATTCTACGAATTAATTAATGACTAATTACTAACAGTTACATTACTACTGTTAACTATAATAGTATATTACATACTTATCGCTATTAATCTATTCCATTTACTATTGAAATTCTCTTTAACTATAGTTTTACGTGATTTACTGGCCATATAGTGAATATACAAATTTTATATATGTATATACATGTATACATATATATATATATATATATATATATATATATATATATATATATATATATATATGTTATGCGAAGATAAATTAAAGAACATTTATATCAATTATATAAAGAAATATGCGATCGAATCAAATAGATTTCTTTTTTTTTTTGTTTATTTCTTTTTTATTTCATAGAAATCACGTAGAAAGTATTAACGAGAAAGATTTCAAAAAAGATGGGAATGATTAGAAATCGAAAAATTTAGTCTGACATCGAATGAATTTTGTTACGAATCGATAATAATCCACGTGTATGAATTGTTAATCATTTTCGAATAGACACGGTAGTATTCGATGTTATGTAATCAATTATTATGATTTTAGGATCACATTATTAATCGTTTAGGATTATTTATCGATCTTTCTGTAAATTAATATGTGGTGCCTGAAAACAGGCAATACTTCGTACTTCGTTGATAATGTAGCTTAAGGGTGCCTTTTATTAATGAGAAAAAGAGAAAGAGAGAGAGAGAGAGAGAGAGAGAGAGAGAGAGAGAGAGAGAGAGAAAGAGAAAGAGAAAGAGAAAGAGAAAGAGAATTTGTAAAAAAGCCCCGTTTAAGAATTCCTATCCGTTCGTACATATTCGCGTAACAATAAATTAACTTAATGTTTACCTATCGTAAAAAAAAAATAACTTACCGACAAGTTTCTTACCGACAAATTTCTTACCGACTTGTGATACTCTGCCAGCTACATTACCGACAAAGTATTAAACTGCCTGTACCGATGCGATATACATTTAACATTGAAAAGCGTTAAATATGCTTTGCTAATGAAAATTCGAAAGTCCGTTTTTAATCAATTTTATTATACTTGCGCATTGTTATTCGTAGTATTTTTTATTTATATTTTTTTTTTTTATAACAACGAAATTCAGCTATTCGCTATTGGCCGTATTTTCAATACTTCGATATCCTCGAGATTAATCTCATTCAAACGAAAAAAAAAAAAGGAAAAGAAAGAATCTTCCTGAATCTTCGTCTCTCGCTTGATTACTCTTTTCAATTGATTTGTCACTGTCTCCTTTAATTGTTTTTCTTTTTTGGTTTTTTTTCTTCTTTTTTTTTTTTTTTTTTTAATCACAACTATCGAGTCACACTTTACAATCAATGGAATGGCCTAGACATTTAATAATCGAGCATAACCACCTCAGGTTTGCACTATTATCTAATTACTACTACTACTACACTATTATAAATACAACTACTACTACTACTATTACAAATGCTACTATTACTATTACTATTATTACTATTACTATTACTATGACTATTGCTACTGTATTTCGTCTGAAGCAGAAAAGAAAAAGAAAAAGAAAAGAAAGAGGGAATAGAAAAAAGAAAAAAAAAGTAAAGAGGTTAGGTAATAATGACGGTAATAATACATATAAATACATAAATGTTTACGAGCAAAACGAACGCTGTACTAAACTTTGACAATCGAATCTATTTATCCCAAAGAGAT